>VZRU01001255.1:304-14215 GCA_013398155.1 Pedionomus torquatus | reverse complement strand
CCGTGCCTTCAGCCCAGTCTGCCCCCACCACACGCAGCCAGAGGATGCTCTAGCTGGGAATCCGCTGGTAGAAGTAGATGTAGCCCAGATCCTTGGGGGGCTTCTCAGAAGCACAGACTTTCTGGTCGTTGTAGATCACCCACCTGCAACAGGCAGAAGGCAGGGAGCTCAGGGACACCATTCTGTGGCAAAACCACAACTTAACACCCCTTGCCTGCTCTCATTCCCCCACCCCCTAACTCCTCTGAAGAAACAGAGGACAATGACTTAGAGCTGTACCTCAGAGACTCCTTATGCTGTGAAAAACCCTCTTACCTGCCATCTTTCTTGATGTGACAAACATAGTGTCCACACATAGTCGAAGTGCCCATGTGGCTGATGAAGGCAAACAGCTGATATTCTTGGGAGGAGGAGGGAAGAGAAGCGTGGTCAGAGAAAGGCATGCATCTTACCCCAAAACACCCTCTTGGAAAAGGATCCCTGAGGGAACCTCTGCTGGGTTATAATTTAGAAGCGGGTCTCTATCAAGAGTGACTGAGGATTTGGTCTCGAGGCCAAACGTGCAAGGAAATGGGAGGTGGAAACTACCACTTAGCCTTCTCTCCTCTGACTGCCTGTTTGGCCCACGGGTGCTGGGTGGATATTGGCAGAGATTTCCCCTCCCCATCGCACCCAGCAGCCTAGGCAGCCGTCCCACACAGAGACCACAACCTGGTTTAGAAATAGGAATAGAAAGCCATCCTAGGATGACTGGGAGGAAAAACCACAGCCCTTCCCCTCTTTCACTTGATGACGTTTCCTCTACCTCTCTCTCTCACCACCTTCCAGCCTGAAGCATCTAGACCCTACATTGTCGTCCCTCTCTTTCTCCTTCCTGCTTCCACCTCAACAATCAGACCACCTATGCACACACTAGGGAGGATAAAGCCATGTAGAGTTTGCACCCCAAAATCCACTTTCCTACTGCTTGGAACTCACTTCCAGGCCCATCGCGCACTTTGGGACCCACAGGGACAGATTCAGAGATGGACTCTGCTGCCGAGCGCCCCTCTGAGATATCCATAGCAGCTTCTGCATCAAGGTCATCAATGTGACTAAAGATCCAATCCACAGCACGCTCCAGACTGTTATTCTGGAAGGAAGAAAAGACTGTGAATTTAGGAATGGCCTGTTCACAGCCTGAGAAGATCCTTTCACTGACATCACCCATGCTTCTCACCGTGGCTCTAAGCGCTTTCATAGCCTGGTCCCGTGAGAAGCCCATGGAGACAATGGTGGCCACACTGTCTTCTGAAGGAGGATCTGGGCAGGCAACAGTTGATCCCGGTCCACTGGATCCAGGGAGGACTAACGGGTTAGCAAAGTCTGCAGCAGGAAACAGCACACAGCTCAGAGCAGTTAGATCTCTCCAAAAGGAGGTCCCAACCACTTCAGTTGGTCTGAGGTCCCAACCGCTTCAGTATTCCACTGCAGCAGTGGGACAGGAAGTACAATGGCCCAGGAGCAGTAAGCTTCACCACAGCCACGTGGTCTCATACCTGGATCATCCATATGAGACATGACCCAGTTCATGGCAGCCTCAACCCCACTGTTCCCTGTATAATACACGGCTTTGCGGCAGGCATCCATGGGAAAGCCCATCTCCACAAGCTGGATAATCACTGACTCATCCAGCATGGGTGCTGTGGAAAGACAGATATTAGAGCCACCCACTCCCACCCAGCCCTGCCTGCTCCATTTTGTGCAGTGTCACACAAGCCCCCAAGCCACCATTTCCTAGTTTTGTTTCACAGAAGTTGTGCTCTTCTCGTCCTTTGCCACCTGTATTCGCAGTCGCACACACAGGCAGCCCAGGGAACAAAAGGATTTGACTCATGAACTCAGGAGCACTGGCTCTTCCCTAGCTTCCAAACCCTACCTCCCACCCTGGTTTGTAAAAATAAAACACCTCTACCAGTTACATTTTGCATAAACCCCAGCTCTGGCCCCTCTAAATGCACCTCCCCGTCTTCCACAGAACAGGAATCGAGAGGCTCTCTTGCACGACAGCCTTGCATAGCAGGCAGGCAAGGAAGGGAGAAGGCATTTGCTGAGAGAGGGACAGGGAAAGGCTGAGCAGGTGGGAAACCACTAGCATGGGAGACAAGACAAGGAGAGCAAGGAAAGGAGTCAGGCATCAGGAAGAGAATCACTAACATGTTGGAGAGGAGAAGTGAGGGGAGCAGAAGGAGTCGTCGTCCTCGTTGCCATAGAACCCCAGGCTACCTTTGGGCTCATCTGGTGTCACCAGTGGGGGAGCGATGTCTGGCATTTCTTCTTCTCCGTCTTGCAGCCCCGTTCCCTGCAGTGCAGAGATGTCCAGCTCCTCTGGCATTTCAATGGAGACATCTGCAAGATACGGTCTTGCTCAGCTTCCCCAGGACTCACCTGGGAGATCCGAAAGGCTAAGTCCCTGGGGACTCAACACTGCAGCTCCTTTTGAGGTAGTTTGCAGTAGTGACCACAATACCCATATAGGACCCTGAATACCTATATGCTCTGTAGTTCTCATCCTTCTTACCAAGCTTTTTGGGCACCCAGTCCAGACCAAAAGTGAATTTCTTGATCTGGATCACCAGATAATCCGGGAAAGAGGCGAACCGCGTTGTTCTGAAAGAGGCAAATAATAAACATAGAACCATTTCTAAAGCAGTTGCTCTGACCAGATAAGACATAATGAAGCATGTCCAAAAACTTGGGGTTGAGGAAAAATACTCCACGTTCTCTACCTTCCACTCCTGCATTTTACAAGCCTCCTCAGATTTTAATTAAAAGCCTATCTCTTAAGGAATGTAGAGGAAGTAACATCTTTTATCAGATCAACAGATACAGCTGCAGGAACTGACAAGCTTTCAAGCACGACAGCACTTCTTTGTATACGAAGCAAAAGCTAACTGAATTTGATTGAATGTTATTTAGTCAGGCAATTTGAGAGAGGGTGCCTGGAATCTATAAAACTGAGGGGAATGTTCGTGAAAGGAGAAGCGGTAGCAAGAAAGACAGATACTTATTACTGAGGGATAATTTTAACATGCCATAAAATTAATTTAAGCAACAGTATATATTCAGTGCTAATTCTTACAAAGTGTTTGAACACAACTTACTACTTAAAAGCAAAACAAAATGTTACTTTTCAATGTGATCGTATGATTGCCTGTTTGTTTATAATAGCTACTGCTTAATAACAGAATATTTGTTAGAAAACCACTTCCAGCTCTTTGAGGACTACTCTTTCATTGCAGAACAGTCCGTAGCATCACAGCAGCAAGCTGCAGAAGTTTGTCATCTTCTCACTATACCGTTGCACTGTCACATGTGCTGCAGGCAGTGAGGCAAATTCAAGACGATTTTTAAGTCTTAGCATTTAAGCAAGCAGTCTTTAAACTAACACGCGTCTGTTACATCCAGCATTTTGCTCAAACTTTTATAGCTAAAAACTTCTTTTAACAAATTTTTAGAGACCAAGCAAGACCAGTGTTGCCATACCATCAGTACTGATTTTAAAGGTAAATTTTTAATTTAGGCTAAAAGCTGTTAGTTTTCTGGATTATCACTGTGTTTTTGTAGCCCCCCAGCAACAGAAATCCTATGGTAAGTCTTTCACTAGCACTGCTGTTCTGCCCACTGTAATCCCTCAGGGGCAAACACTCCACCACTGACAGGCTGGTTCCCCCTCTGCTTCAACGTTCCACAGGCTCAAGGTGTGGAGGACTACAAAGCTTCAGTAGCACTTCTTCCCCAAGCAACTGAAAGAAGTCCCCAAGATGCAGCTATTGCCAGTTCATCATAACCTAGCTGGTAACTCACACACACTCACTTGAGAGCCACAGACTTGGCCTGCAAGGCTGTGCTCCAGAAATCATCCACCTGCTCTGGAGCTCCATAGGCCTCTAGGCAGGAGCTGAAAGGCACCTTGGCTCGCACCAGCTCAGGCAGTGGCTGCTTTTCCTCCTCTGCCTGCCGCTTCTTCTCCTCATATTCCAGTAGCTCATCTAGAGAATAAAGCAGAGGAGTCAAGGTCCACCCCTAGGCACCTACAAAGCAACTGGCGTAAGCTACACCCAGAGGCGGAATAAGCCTGTAGATACACACTGTCAAGAACAGAGCACAAAGTTGACAACGTCTTCCAGAAGTTCTGCTACTGCAGTCCTGTTTTGCCCTTGAATCAAAGCCCAGATTGTGGTGTCAGAGGGAAAAGTCCTAGAGGGACATCACTGTGTCACACCACCTCTGAAGAAATCAGCCCAATCCCACAAAAGCAAGTGAAGGATCAATCTGGCTTCAGAAATGGCAAAATCAGTCCCCAAGGAAGTCCCGTTCTCATGTAAGGAGTTCTGTGATAAAAGCACCGTATCCAAACATGCTTGCTACTGCTCTGGCCTTGGCACATTACTGACCTTTGTTGAGTGCAGCATCCATGGGCACAGGCAGCTGCATTATATAGTCCACACGCTGGGTATATTTCACCTTTTCTGTGGCCAGGCACTTCAGCTTCTCCTCCACCAGAAAGCGGAAAACCTCATTAGGGTTCTCTGAGCTGCGGCAGTTCCTCTGAAGAAGGAGAGATTAGAAGGACAGATCCAATATCGGAATGGCAGAAATAACTATCCACAGTAGCCACAGTTCTACACAGGACACAACTAAAGAGGATTCACTTCTGTACCCAGTCCACTGGAGAAGACAGCAAAGAGCAAACCAGAGCCAGCTTCTGTACCCCAGGAACCTATGCCATTCCTGCTCCTAAAGAAGACAATTTGCATCTCCAGCTGTGCATTCCCATAAGGCATTCCTCCAAGGACTCAGCCCTGAAAGCATAGCCAACCATCTCTCCTTCTCTGCTCCCACAGGTGCTAGGCTGGCCTACTTCCCCGTGTTCTCTCCCTCCCTCTGCTCCGATCCCTAGGTTCTCACCTCCACTCCTCCCACCCTGCTGCGGGGAGAAATAGAGAGCTGGGCTTTTCCATGATTTTGACAGACTCAACCATTACCTCCACCATGTTGATGAAGTGTAGAAAGAATTCCTGGGCATCCTGCTGTCGGTTGGTGGAAAATTCTGGGTGCCCCTTTCCAATGAGGGCCTTAAACATGCGTGGAGCAATGCCATTTTGCATACCCTGCAAATAACAAGGTGGAAGAGGAAGGTAGTCATAATTTCCTAACCATGTGTCCTGGCATGTAGCACTCTACTCATTAACCATGCTTTTCTTCAGGTGACAGGGCCATGCAACAATCCCCAGGACATGCCTACAGAGAGGGTTCTCTCTTCATCCCCACATAACACACACAATGCCTCATGCAACACGCACATCATGAGGACGCTGTATCCAAGTCTCACCTTCTGATCGGGCTGCTGTTCCCCGTCTGCAGAAGCTGGCTTTGAATACTCCCCAGAGAGCAGTCCATGGCCCAGTTTGGCTCTGGAATGATGAAGAAGTCACTGTTAGCATCAAAAAGGTTTCTGCTATCCCACATACTTCAGGAGCCACATCAACCCATCCAGCTTTAACGCTGGATGTCAGTCTCACACAGATCGGCTTTCTCTGCTGCACCAGCCAAGATCATCTCATCTTGGTTTGCTCTCTGGTCACGTGAGAGATCATTGACTTGAAAGTTACTAGGACTTCTGGGCACCAACCTCAACCACTGTTTGCACAGTGGGAAGAACAAAAAGGAACAGCTTCCTTTGCTCGACAGAAGGGCAGCTGGTGCTGAGCCACACAGCAGCTGCACAGTAGCCAAACTAGGCTGCAGCCTGACATGGGGAAAGCAGGAGAGTATCAGCTGCACTGACTGTGCAGGAGACAACAGGGCAGAGTGAAATTGAGCCAGAAATAGCATTGCTGGGAGCAGACTGATCACATTTTCCCAGAGGAAAGATCAAGAACGAGTGTGTGAGGCAATTAATGGACAACAGTAATGTTCAGTGAGTTCCTCCTATGCTCAGACCCTTCCTACTCTTCCACTTCAGTCCCTCCCCATCACTGTTGCCATTTGTCTGGAACCAAACCCCACCAATTCTTCCCTTTGCCCTGGCAAAAATCTTTCTGGCTGTCTCAACATAATCCCCTCCTCAGTGAACACCTCACCCCAGGCTGTCCAAATTTAGAATCCTCCCTTACCACTGAACTCCCTTCCACAAATGCCACCTTCCATTCCTCCACCCGAAACATCCATATACTGCTTTGTTGTTTTAGAGCAGCAAGCAGCACAGAAATAATGTATTTAAAATGCAACACCCTCCCCAAACCTTGTGTTCCTGCTTCTGTTTATTCTCCTGCTACTGCTCGCACAATACCTCTTGCAGGAAGCCTCTTTAAGTATCTATACATTATCCAGTGAGAATAAAATTGGGTACATTTATGTATTTCACTGCTCTTAGCCATCTCTCTCTGTTGTAGAGAGCAAGCAGCTTTTTTGCTGTTACGCAAGTGGAATATGCCCACCAGAAATCCCCCCGTGGTAACAGATGGTACTGCATTCCTCACACAACACATTTAAGAGCCCCTCATGAACCCTGAGGTGCACTCTGTCCTTTCCATCTAGGGCATTCAGCTGAACTTTCTTGGCACAGATCCTTAGTGATCACTGAGGTTCGGTGTCTCTGGTGATGGACACAGAAACAGAGAGGCGAGGCTCGAGGGAGAAACCTGCAGCAAAGCACTCTGTAGCAGCGCAGAAGGGACGCACCCAGGCAGCCTCAGCCTTCCTTCTCTCACCAAAACTCTACGTACACTTGTGTGCTGAAGTCCTGTGTGGGGTCCGAAGGTGCACTTTGGAATATCTTCTCCAGCTTGTCCACATACCTGCAAAGCAAAAGGGCGCAACCTAAGGAACATAGGGGTTCATCTAGTAAAGACAGAGTTCTGAGCCCAATTACTGTAACAGAAGCTCCCAGATCTAGGAGACCTTTGTACTGATCCCAGGGCATCCCAGGCTAATTGGAAAGGAATGACTAAACTCACTTACTTTCTCTGGAAGTCTGGGATACTGAACAGCACCTGCATCACGGAATTGAGGTAGCAACTGTTGCCCAGGTTACGGATACCAGTGTAGCCAGGCCCATAGAGGGGCTTGAGCTGCACACCAGACTCCTGGATGAGCTCCCACTCCCCAATGCGCTGGTTCATGTCTATTTCCAGTTCTGTCATTGTCTTGTCTGTCTGTGGAGGGAAAGAACAGGAAAAACACTCAAAGATGACTCAAGGGAACATCAGACGTGTAAAAAAATGAAATGCTGTAGAGAAACGGAGTCAAATCCATTCTGGTTTATTAAATTAGAAGAGGAGGAAGATACAAAAATTGTTTTCAAATATCTGAATACCTGGAACAGAAAGAGGAATGATAACAGACATGGGAGAAATTTGAACCATTCCCTGTAAAGGGCTGTGGAAATCACACACTAAGGCTGAATCTAAGGAACAAAGCTCATTGCCTGGAATCTCCCTGCCTGAAGTACAGACACAGAACCCCAAGAAAATAAACATGAGTGACAGGAAAGAAAGGCAAAAAAAGCCAATGAAAAAAAAAAAGAAAAAGAGGCAGTCAAAACAACTCTGCTCAACCAAAACCAGGGTTTCCTGACTAGGAATGGCTCTGCGTAGCCACTGAAGGCTGGGATCCAGCTAAGACATCTCAGACATGCTTCTCTTTTCCTCTATGTAACTATGCAGGTACACCCCCGACACACCTTACCTTCTGCATCTTGAGCATGTCAATCCCAAAGTGAGCAAGGTGTTCTGCCAGGTTGGGATCCAACACCATGTCATCCTCATCATAGGAGTAGACATCTATGCAAGAACACAGAGGAAAAGGAGAGACTTGTAACGGTCCATGATCTAACATCCGCGGCTGGATGACAAGTACAGACTGCTCAGAACTGGGAGTTTTGATGAACTGACCAGTTGGGGGTCCTCTCCTTTCTCAGAAGAGCTACATGACAGTAAGAGTATTGAGGTTCTTCTAAAACATGGGACAAGACAAACAATTTTATCATTGGTCGAGGTACAGAGGCACATGTAAGTCTGGAGTGAGGAAAGCGGGTTACTGTGCCATATATTCCCTACTCAGGCTTTGCACACAAAATTCCTTAATAGATGTTTATTAAGGATATCTATTCTAAAACCCTCTGAATGACGAGGGGAGGGGAGGAGGAAGGCAAGGTTTTATCAGCTGGCTCTTTGTCTGCCACAGGAAGCAGGTCTGAGTGGGAAAGTTCACACTAAGATGACACTGAACATTCCAGGTCATAAGATGGGCAACATCAGCCTGATTCCTGGAAATCCTCCCTGACTTCCCTTGTCAGAGATCACAGTCAGGCTGACTGGTGTCGGCTGTCTATAACCCTCACAGGATTCCCCCTTCTCACCAGCCCCGTCAGGAGTAATTGTTCCCAGTTTCACAGCCAGTGGGTAGCCAGTTTCCCGGTAATGCTCAACCGCATGATTGTTGCCACCACTGCCATCAAAATAGCGCCGACCACAGAGGATGGCTCCATCGGTCATGTTCAGCCAGAGGTTCTCCCTCATGTCACACTTGCTGCACTTCCAGCCACTATTGACAAGAAACAGAGAAAAAGAGATTAAGGTGAAAACCTGTGGATTCTATTTCCCAAGCCCTCTCCATTACTACCCACTCACTGACCAAGGTATAAGCAATTTCATTCCTCTTTTACTTCAGAACACTGAAATACTTTAGTTCACCATTTCCCCTGAATTTACTATGACAAGGCACACTCAGAGACTCACAAAAGAGGTCTCATCTGCTGCTGCAGTCCAGGACAGGAGGTGGTGGTGATGGGATTTTGTCTGGGATACAGAGCGATACAGCTAGTTTCAGTACTATGCTCACCATGGTGGGATACGGACATCATTCTGAAGCTGGTGCAGGGAAAAAGCGTGTTTGGAAACACGTCGAACCTCCCCATCCCAAGCCTGCACCTCCTGCTTGCGTGACGCTGAATCTGCTGTCAGGATGGCCTCGACTGCACTGGCAATCTAGAATTAGGACAGCAGGAAAAAAAGGTAACTGTGAAGGGCAGAAGAGGCTTCCAGTGCCACAACACTCCACATTTAGGCTCAGATTGTCAAGGCCGCTGTGCTAGGGCAGAATTCAGGAGCCTCAGTCATAAGCCAGGACTCCGCAACATAAACCACTGTGTAAGTGCAGAACAATCCTGCTTCTTGCAAGTTGAGGCTTCACAGCAGCTCTGCAGGATCCCTGTCCACAGGACAGCAGTTCCTTCTCTGCAACAGTACATTTTCTCCCTACCAATAGAAAACACAGCTCTCTACAAACATACCCTGTCTCTGACCATGTCCGGTAGTCCCTCCAGCCCATCACGGGGAATATCCAAATGCTCTGGGAAAATTACTATTTTTACGTCTTCGTCATATTCAAACTTTTCCTCTGTGATGTCAAATCCACCTTCTACACCTACAGGAAGAAAAAACATCGTGGTAACAGGTAAAACCAAGTAACTTGCAAAGCTTCTTTGCCTGTAGCTTACATGATATAAGGCACCATGACTAAGGCAAAGCCCTAGATCAATGATCCACAATCTTTCTCCCACTTCTGCATCCCAAAGTTTCTGATGCTGGTGTGGGCTCCACAGGACCAAATATAAGCCTACCAACAATAGGTTTGCTTTCCCCAGCAATTTTTACAGATGCTTTGAAGGAATCTCCAGACCCTGACTTGTAGTCAGAAAAGAAGACCTGCTCTAGAAAGACCCTGGCCAGAACAGAGCCATGATAAAGCGCTGCTGTTCATCCTTCACAGTACATCCAAGATGATGAACAGAGATGTTCAAAAAGAAATCATATTCAAGTCCTGTGCAAAGGGTCTTGTCTACCAGCATCTTCAAGAAGCCTGGCTCAGATGTCCAGGAAGGACAGCCCTGAACTTCAGCAAGGAGAACCAAGAGTTCCTCTGGAACCAGAACATTCGGAATTATAGAAAAAGTCTTAGGAAAGGTATAGGGCTAGTAGTTTCCCATGCCCACTTAGCATGCTTTCCAGAGATTCCAACAAAACTGGGAGCTCCATAGGTAACAGACTATTTGCCAGTTGTCAGGAGCCACGATGGACGCTCACCAAAAACATCTGCAGTGGAGGGAACAGTTTCTGATTTATGTATATACTCAGGAAAAAAACCTTGGCCTTTCCTGTCCTCCAAGAGTTCACATCTTAGATCCCAGAAGGAAACTGGCAGAAGACACACTGCTTACTAGCAGCCTTGACTCCCTGTGTTGTTTTTTTTTTTTTAACTGAGCTTCCCTTATTTCCTTAAAAATGGCATACTGTGACTGCAATGGATCTCTGAAGAACTGTGGCTGCAACAGATGGGAATACGAGAAAGGAATACAAGGTTTTGCTGTTTAATGCCTCAGCCTCAAGAACCCTGTGTGCAACATGCTTCTGATAACCACTACTGCATTTAGTTAAAACATTGACAAAAAGACCTAGCTCCCACAAGATCTCCTGCAACTCTCCCCTCAAACACCTATATTTTTTAGACTATGCACAAACTGCTCTGTACGAATACAGATGCTGTGAGATGGAGTGATTTAAGAAATACCCAAAACCAGTCACCAGCATCATGCAACAACACACCCAGATAATCCTCTTCTGTGCTTCTTCAGCACATCCCAGAGAGATCTCCCGTCATCGCTTCACAGAGTAAAGCAATACACAATCCCTCAGGGGTTTTACACGGGGTATTACACAATTTCTGAACTCTAAACAAACTAAAACAGTCTGCTGAACTTCCCTAGGGTAGTTCTATGAATCTGCTAAAGCTTCAGATGAGGAAGAGGGTCTTCAACCAGAAGACTGCCTCCTAGCCCTTTCCCCGCCCTGTATGGCCAACAGTTTGCCATGAAGGTATACTGTCTCCCTCTCTGTGGTTGTATCTAAGCGCCACAAACTCCAAAAGCCATCCAACCAACATGCAGGCATGAGAAGTAAGCACTGTAGAAGTTTTATGCATGGAAAGGGAAGCTGAGGTACAGAGAGTTCACGGCCTACATTTTGCAGCCAAGGACATTTTGCTCATACATCTTACTGTACTTTAAAAAATCTCCCACATCAGGATTAGCTAAACCAACACAGTCGAGCTAAAAAAGTGAAAAAAAAAAACCCCAACAGCCTCGCCTGGATTTAAGATCACTGCATCAGCTACAGGGCTAATACTGTCTTTTATTCTCCCCTGCTCCATTCTCCCCATTAAACTGTTATCAGAGGCAGCTACTTGCTGACCCAGCGACAACACTTGTCTCAAGATCTTTGTGGAAATGAGGCTCCAGGAATAACTCATAAAGCAGACTGAGCCTCATCTCTCTAAAAGCAGTGTATTGGTTATCTGAAGAAATGTAGATTCTGGTCTCGGTTTTGCTAGAAGTCTCAGTTTTTCTAGAAGTGACCTTTAGAACTCCATTCACGTCACCATAAAACCAGGGAGCAGCTGGAAGTCTTATTGATGGTGTTTGTGCTGTGGCAGCAGTGAAGTCACGGATGTCTGCCACACAATGGCACAGCCAGGGAAAAAGTGAGCAAAAAGCAAGACGTGCACAGCCTGGCTTCTGGGTTTCCCTCTAGTGGTCAGCTCCCCGCAAGCCAAGAACCTGTTACTGCTAAAAAATGTTCCAACCCTCTTCTTTATAGGTCTCCATAATGGTTCAGAAATTACTAGGCGATACTGCTCCAAATAAGCAGCGTGTTCATTGATTTCCATGACAGCCTTTGCAGTCGGTGCAAAAGAGTAATGGAACATCAGCCCTGTTCTTCCAAAAAAAGGGCTTGTTTTTTATATTTTAATGTTCGTATGTATTTCCTCCAGAACCAGTCTTGTATTCCAAAGATCTATCCAGCCCAAAATGTTAATACAGCATTTAGCAATAATTTCTTCCCTATCTACATAAATAACACTATTTCAATATCTGAGAAGGTTAAAGAACAGTTTTTCTATCAGAAAAATAAAAGGTACTTTGTTCAGACTTCCACATTTTCTCAAACTTGCTCCAGCAAATCCACATTAAACAACAGCCCCATACTGGTTATACCGACACCAAGCTGAATCAGGCACAGGGAGTAAAAAGAGGACACAAAACATTTACCTCCAGAAAACACACAAAGCTACCACCTCAACAACTGTTTTGAAGAAATTGTCCAACTAAGACACGCCCAAAACCACAAAGTTTGAATTCTGTCAAGGATACTAGCTTCAACTAGTGCAGAACAGGAAAGGTAAAAGTAACGTGCCATGAAGCCAGGCAGCTCCAAAGGACTGGTCCAAAACAAGGCCGGTATCATACACAAATGCTTTCTTACCGATAGCCAAGCGAGTTGGTTTCTTCCTTGGAGGGTCCCCAGCACTGGTATTGGTGTCTTCTTCCTTCTATTTTGTTGAGAAGAAACAGGGAAACAGAGTTAAGGAGAGCAGCAAGTTGTGGCAAGCCTTAAGGATTGAAATTAAGCTTCAGTGAGAACAGAAAGAGGCAGAAATAGCGCAGACAATCCATACAACAATTTGGCATACGCAGAGCTAAAGCACTGGTGTACCTCAGTTCGCCAAGAAAAACATCAATTAGATTTGAGGAAAGAAAACTGTATCTGACTGAACACAGACATATTCCAACTCTCAATTTCAGAACAAGTTTGGTTGTGGGCATTTCTATTTTTTACCGGTTTACGTGTTCTTTTGAGGTGCAGGTAGACCCGCTGGCCTGTTTTCTGATAGTGCTTTTCCACATATTGCTTCCCAAAGCCCAGGAACGTGTTCATGCAGATATACAAGCCGCCATCTGACTCCTGGAAGGAAAGAGAGATAAAAACTGAGGGGAGGTGGTAAGGAAAGCCATTCTAACTGCTAAGGACAGACACACTCTAGAAACACTACTCGCTATTCATTAAATCATGGCTACAGCTCATTCCTATATACCAGCCACTTAGTTGCCAGTCTGAAATAAGTTAGCAAGCCTCAGCCGGGCTGTCCCAGAAGAACAGGTACTCCTGTCAGGATGACATATTTGAAAAACTATTTGCACGTTCATTTAGGGCAGGATGCTACTGAATCAGGAAAGCCTGAGTGAGATTCCTCAGCTTATCTCGCCAAAAGTCCTTAGCATGCACAGTTCACACATTCAGAGCACGGTACAATCACTACCAACAAAACCGTGCCACCCTGCACTCCCAGTGCCGTAGGGAACTCTGCCAAACTACAGCGTGAGGAAGGTTAGCAGACCACTGTTTATTTTTGCTGCTGTGTTCAACAGCTTGTGAGCAGCTCCAAAACGGATACAGAATGAGCCCTCGTCATCCAACAAGCATCTAGAAAACACCACGCTCATTCGGGAGAGATATTCTTTTTAAATTGAAGAGGTGAGGGACACAAATGCAGAGGCTACACAAGGGGGAAACCAGCAAGAAGCTCTCAGCCTGCTTCCTAAGACGGAGTCAGGGAGCTCATGGACAGACATCACCATAGGGCTAGGGGGCTGAAAAGAGGGCCGGGCTGCGGCACGCTGCTTCCTCCAAGGACCCGTATTTTCCAGCCGCAGCCCATTTATTCAGGTGGGCTGGATCACAGCCTGGATGGGTGCCTGAGGACGAGGCCAAGGGGAGCACCTCACCCTCCTGCCACCTGGGCCTCCCCAGGTCCACCTAAGGCCAGGCGGGGACAGGGAAGAGAGGAGCAGGGATGGCGGCGGGGTAGAGACGGCTGGGGAAGGGACCACTGCCATCTTAATGACACAGCACCGACTCGACCCACCGTCTGCCGAGCCACGCCACATGGTGAGGCCAGAGGGGCAGCCCAGACGCGGGCAGGGCGGGATCCTGGCCCAACCCCCCGCCACCAAACACAGGGCCCAGGGCG
>VZRU01001233.1:0-12588 GCA_013398155.1 Pedionomus torquatus | reverse complement strand
GATCTCTCCCTGTCCTTATCTCAACCCATGACCTTTTCATCATATTTTTCTCCCTCCTGTCCAGCTGAGAAGGGGGAAGGACAGAGTAGCCTTGGTGGGCACTCAACGTCCAGCCAGGGTCAACCCACTACAAACTTTAACACAGGGATGTTATAAAAATCAGTTCCATGATATCACTGTTGGAAAATAAAAATTAAATCACTCCACCTAGTTTCCAGAATGAAAGAAATCCTCTACATTTTATGATAGAAATTACATCAAGGTGATTTTCTCACTGCAGAAAATCCATTAACTGTGAATGATGAGATTATGTTGTAGTTGTGACGACGTGTTAAGAGGTGTGAAAAAAGGTCAGAAGAAGCTCAAGAACATATTAAGGTTAGTTTCTAAACATCTCATTTATGTTGCTTGCTTTGCACTGGCTAGGACTCACAACAAGTTTGAGTACCTGTTAGTGTCTCATTGGTAAAGACCAATGTAGCAGAAGTGTCCTCCTAGACACAGTTGAAAAGGAAGATCTACCTGATTTTTCCAACAGGGACAAAACAGGCTGGGCAACACTGACATGGGCAACATGGTATACTAAGTTTAGCAAATTTTCTCAGAAACAAGATTCAAATTTCCTGCTCAGCTCACACACAAACCACCATAACTTCTGTGAAAAGGACATTCAAATTCATGTAGCCCCAGCTGCTATTTGACTATTTAGACATACTGGGAATTCAAAGACCCAATCATTATTTGCGGTTATGGTAAGCGTGAAAATAAATTCAGTACATTAACAGGAATGAAATAACCAAATCAACATTTCCCCTGCCTTAAAAAATATATTTTAAGGTCAATAGGCAAAAAAAAAAAAAAAAAAAAAAAAGTACTTCTGAATATGTTTAGCTGAGAAATCTATCCTAATAGTGTGTGGTAATTCATAACTGAGACCTATAAATATCTGAAACTCCCTGTAATTATTCCCTTAGCAGATATAATTTATTTCCATTATGCTCATAAGGGATGGGGAAGTGCCAATTTTCTCAACATTTGCCCTGTATATTGGTTAACTATAATATATCTGCACACCACTCTGTAGTACAACTTTGCCTATCAGGTTTTAGAAGCAGAGACTGAAATCTAGACTGATTATTCATCAATAAAAATTGTAAAAGACGCCCAAGATCAAATGCCAGAACTAAATAGAAGCTGCAGACACAGGTTACTGGATTAAATTCACACAAATGTTGCAGAGCGAAGAGAAAAAGAAAACCCAAGCCCACAAAAATTAATTTGCCTTCTGTAGTTCTAGGCAACATCTGCCAGAACTAGGGACCTTTTTTTAAGGTATAGTTGTAACAGCTTCTAAGGCAAAGACTAAATTCCTATTCCTGGAGGTATAAATTGAAGACAGGAAAAAAAAAAAAAAAGAAAAAGACAAATTAAGTAGACACAGAGGATGAGGAAACTGGTTCAGATTCTCCCTTGGCTTGGCTCCCTCACTCAGAGATACAGAAGTTTGAGTTTTGTAAGTGAGCACATCGTTAGCTCCCAGGGTAAACAGCTTCGTGTGGACTCAAGGGCTTGACCTTCAGTTTACATCAGTCTCTGTGACTTACTACCAGAGGAAGGAGTATTTGAAATAGAAAGCATTATCTTCATTTGCAGATGTAAGGAAATATGCAGTACAGCTTCATAGGGACTACTTTTACTGTAACACAAAGGTTCTTTGCGGCATCATAAAGTATGAAGTCATAGGTGTTACCTTGCATGGGGGAGAGAAAAGGAGCATGAAGGCAGCTAGTGGTACTAGGAAATAAATAGCTTTATTTGAGCCCAGTGTGAAAGCCACCTGCTTATTTGTAGGGTAAAGTTACATATATCCAATATTTTTATGGAATCAAGAGAAAGTACTTATCATACACTGTCAGTGATCAATATGAGGGCAAAAGCAATGAGTGGCTCTGTAATGGAGAGAGGAACATCAACATGGTTGATGGAGATCAGAACTAAGGGGCATTAGGATTATGTGCAAATGTGAATATGTCCTTTTATGCCACTGGAAGCTGGAGAAGCTGTTCCAGTGTGGAGGGACACTTATCAGGCAGCTTACACATGAATCTTGGAGATCCACCTCAGCTAAGAAGGTTGTCAAGGAAACCTGTGGTGATGGACATGCCAAGCTACAAATGTTTGTGCAAACTGGGTAGAAACATTGATTTTCCCAGAAGCTCAGAAGCAGCACTCAGCAACCTAGAGAAGGCAGATTTTGGCCAAATGGCTCCTATTCGCCTTTCAGACTCACATGAGAGCACAGACTTTGCTCTTTGCAAAGTAAAGATGTGGCAGACTGGTGTCAGACAACTCATTCGTATGTGGATCAGCATCTGAGTGACAAGACACGGCACGTACACACATGTGCACATGTGCACGCACAGTGACCGGAGTGGCATTAAACAGCTTCCTATAAGAACTGCTGTGACATACTTCTGAGCTGTATAGATGCAGGACCAGGAAAGCAATCTTTCCATAACTGCTGCTCTTACAATTTACTGGCTTTTTTTTTTTTTTTTCCTTCAAGAGATCAGAAATTACTGTGGTTTCAGTCCGTGTCACACTGAAATGTGCAGACTCAGTCATTGTTACAGTCTTGTCACAAGCACTTACTTCAACCCTTACACTTAATTATTTCAGACTTTTAGCAGGAAACAGAGTTAAACAGATGCACAAAGGTCAGTGTCTGTTTCTGTCTAGAAAAGAGAAACTTGTTTCCTTGCTCCTCTCCTTGCTCCTCATCATCTTTATGCACTTTGGATATTCTAGAGCAAAATTCAAAAGCATCAAATTAGCATATCCTTTACAGTGATTACTGAAATGCAGTGTCATGTAGGCAGCTTGGTTCACTGACTACTGCCTGGACCGCAGCTAGAAAGATCAGCAGGGTCTGCAAAGCGTGACCAACACGTAGTGTACAAACTCAGCAGGTCATCCTGCCTCCAAACGTCCTGCTGTCTCAGTAGGATAGCACCCAAAATTGTTGATACAAAGCTAGCTAGGATGTGTTTAAGCGACACTTCGGGTGCTGCCTTGTATATACACCACGAGTGGCTGCTGGTTACGTGAACCAGCTGGCCTCTGAGTTGTCTACGGATATTTCCTTTCCCTGTGCGATTTCTTCCTCTCAGGCTGAAAAATTCTCATTAAAACCATGCATTTTTTTGCTAGGTGACTTTGCAATTGTGACGCAAGGTGTCACCGTCACAAAAGTGGAGAATGCAGTTGATCTGTCCGTTTTAATCCAAGAGATGGCACAGAAGCCTTGCGTTTGCCTGGCAGCCCCGTGGCTTTTTGTATTCTCTCATGGCTGCAAGATGAGGGCTCAGGGGCACAACAGCCTGCTGCTGGGGCTCGGTTTGCCTATGCAAGCCCAGCAGCATCTGTGCTACAGAAAGGCCTAATTCCTGCCAAGTCCAATTTGGAAGCCACCACACAGGCACCTAGTTGTTGATATCAATTAGGCTGTTATTCTGTTAATCCGTAATTGAGTGAATTGCTTGGAAATGATATAAAAGGAGAGACAACTCACAGATTTTCTATTGCAAATGTGACAGTGTCTCCTGGTTCACATAACTTTCAGAATTCTAGAATGCACAAATATAAGCCTTTTCCCAAACAGAAGCTAAAAGTCCCAGTCAACTAGATACTGGAAAATGTCCCAGTTTTCAAGAGGGGCAAAAAGGAAGATCCTGGTAATTACAGTTCTGTCAATCTTACTTCAGTGCCAAGTAAAATTACAGAGAATGTTGTTCTGGGAGTTACTGAAAAACCCTTGAGAGACAATACAGTCATTGGCCATAGCCAGCACAGGTTCATGAGGGGAAAGTCCTTCTTAACCAACTTAATTGGTTTTATGACAAGGTCACCCATCTGCTTGACCAAGGGATGCCAGTAGATGTTGTGGGTTTGGATTTTAGCAATACATTTGATAATGTCTCACAGAATCCTTCTGGATAAACTGTCCAACACACAGCTAAGGAGGTCCATGATTTCTTGGGTGATCAATTGGGTGATAGGGTAGGCACAAGTTGTTATAGGCTGGCAGCCAGTCACAAGTGGGGTTCCTCAGGGCTCAATTTTAGGGCCAGTGCTCTTTAATGATTTTTTAAATGATATGGACATGGGAATCAAATGTACACTACTTTTGTTAACAATAGTAAACTAGGAGGAGCTGTGGACTCCTAGTCCAGTTGAGAGACTGTACAGTGAGATCTGTGTAGACTGGAGAGCTGGGCAATCAAGTTTGAAATTTAACTAAAGGAAGTGCTAGATTCTCCACCTGGGATGGGATAATCTTGGTTATGTGTGAAAATTCAGAGCTGGGAGACTGGAGAAGAGTCATATGGGAAGAGATCTGAGGGTCTAGGTTGATGGCAAGTTGAATATTAGTCAACAGTGTGCCCCGGCAGCCAAAAGGGCCAACTGTGTCCTGGGTTGCATCAAGCACAGCAGACCTAGCAGGGTGAGGGAAGTGATGGTTCCACTCTACAATTTCACAGGTGTGGCCCCACCTCAAATCTTGTATGCAGTTTTGGGTCCCTTGATGTAAGAAAGGCATCAAAGTATTAGAGTGTGTCCAGAGGAAGGTGACAAAGGTGGTAAAAGGCTTTGAGGGCAAGAATTAGGAGGAGCAGCTGAGGTACTTTGTGCAGCTTGGAGATTAGAAGGCTGAGGAGAGACACTAGCACAGTCTAAAACTTCTTCAAGGTGGGCAGAGGAGGAGAAGATGCTGATCTCCTCTCTCTGGTGACCAGCAATAGGACACAAGGGGACGGAATGAAGATGTGTCAGGAGAAGTTCAGATTAAACCTTAGGAAAAGGTTCTTCTCTCAGAGCATGGTAAGTCACTGGAACAGTTTCTCCAGGGAAGAGGTCATGGCACCAAGCCTGTAGGAGGTCAAGAAGCATCTGGATGACACTTTTAGTGATATGTTTTAGTGTTACGTAGTCTTGTAAGGAGTGGAGACATGGATTTGATGATCCTTATGGGTCCGTTTTAACTTGAGATATTCTATGATTTGGTAAAATGGTAAATCTGATGGGGGCTTCCACCTTTGGAAATCTCTTCAGGCTTTCTTTTTCAGTGTCTGTTTCTGTGACTTTGCATTTCCACCTTAACACTGTTGTAATCTCTCACTATTGTGATTTCCATCATTTCTGGTAACTGTCCAAAAGCTGGAGATCTTGCCCTTCTAGTCTGTATGAACACTGCTGGGTTTCACTGCATTTTACAGCAGATGCCTTTCCAAAGAAATAAACGTGACTCAGCATACTCAGCAATTTGAGAAAATGGAAGTTAACACCTTGAAATACAGATGGGGGAAAAAACCCCATACACTATCAAGATTACCTTCCTCTGAGTCTAGGAAGACAAAGCTTTTGTGTTCAATGTCACTTTTGCTAAATGCTTACTTAGTCAAGTTTCTAGTCTGTTTATTACCCCATCCATATAAATATCCTCAGCCCCTTGGCTGCAATAATTCTAACATAGCTGAAGTATATAGATTTCATGCTACCTGCAAGTATTTTGAAAATAACCTGTATGAAAATGGTCCAAATATCCCTTTACTCTTGGAGAAAAATCTCAGCTGTATAGTTTTAGTGAGCCACTGGGGAAAAGACTCTCCTCTTCATTGTGTTTCTTGTTTCTCATAAATGGCTTAGACTTTCCTGCTGTTTTTAGTGCTCTCTTTCATGTACTCACTTTGTTCAGTTTAGGTTTAATAGTTACATGCAAATTACAGAACTGATTAATTTGTGTTTCTTCATAATTTTTAAGTTTGAAGAGGTTTTTTTTTGGGTTTTTTTTTTTTTTTTTTTTTTTTTTTTTTTTTTTTTATTTTTTTTTTAGATTTTTGTCGTGAGTTTTTCATAAACCNGTTTTTTTTTTTTTTTTTTTTTTTTTTTTTTTTTTTTTACATTTTCCTTAGAGTTCTGTCATGAGATTTTCATAAACAGCCATGCTTTTTGGGGGCCTGGTGTCACCAGTGGAGTGATTGATTTCACTCATAAGAGAGAAGTAATAAAGCATTTACTAAGGTGAAACAGAAATTTAACAAAATTAGTAGTAAATGCAACAGTATTTTACGAGGGTTGATGCCAAGGTACACTTGTGTATTTATTGCATTGAGGGCAGGATCAGACAAACCGTCAGGGAGACCCTCCCATTGAGTCATGAGGTTCAGAAAGGAAGAAAGGGCCTCCTTGCTTTCTATACTCCTTCTCAGAGAGGAGTCTAGGTGAGGCTGGATCCAATCCTAGTCCCAGATGTGGTCAACAGTTTATGTCTAAAGGGTTATATATGCACAATCAATCCTTTCTATTCCTTAGCTAAGATTTCAAAGTTTTAGGACACTATTAGCCACTTACCGAGAATCAAAGTATCAAGGTCCCAGTCCAGATGGTGTTTTGGTTATGTTACCCACCATCCCCCAAAATCCAGGTGCAGCTTATCACATCTGATGTTGTGATGGCCAAGGCCTGAGCAGGAGCCTGGGGCAGGGGAAGGAGGGGAAAAACAGGGAGAGCATGTTGCCACATCTGGGCTATATATTTGTATATACATAGATACATACATATGTATACAAGCAGGTACAAGCAAGAAATTAAGGAAGCAAATAATACAGGCTTCTTCAAACAATTTGGGAAATTTTGCATACAATGTAAAAAACAAAGCCATTCATAGAAGGGCCAAAATCAATTATAGTAGCTAAAGATGGACAAGAAAGAGCTGGGAAGTGGAAAAAATAGTAACAGCTTCATCTTTCTATCCTCACAAGAGCTCCAAACCTGTGAAATATGTTCCACATTTAGAAGGAAAGTGGAAATAGACCAAGAAAAGTAAAGCGTAGAGTCAAAAAGTTTTCAAATAGTGTTACCTACTTTGTGTATTCAGGGGTTGACCTCATTTCTACAAGTTAGCAGTATGTGTTAGTAGTATTTAACAAGCTATTCCCCATCTTCTTCGAGATTTTGAACCTGTCTAGTGCATAATGCATGAAAAAATCCATTCTTTAATTGAGTTGATACTGTGCCACATGGTAAAAGAACTTGGTGGAAAAATAAAGCAAAATCAATAGCAAGGTAATTCTATTAAAAATTACTCACAACAAAGGCTACAATTTTAACTTAGATATTCCAAATAATATCACACAGAAGGGATGACAAATGCTGTGTCTAAAATATATTAAATGCTTCTAGCTGGAAACATTTACTCTAGTGTTCCTCAACATATCTTCTCAAGTCATGACTACAGTTGTAGTGAAAGACGTGAAAGTCAGTTTTGGAAGACTCCTTCCAGAAGTATCTTTGGAAATCATGAGAAAGAATGGGAATAGTTTTGAACAATCTGTTATGATTGTGTTATCTTCTGTGTAAGGAGGAACAGATTCCTTGCTTGAAATCTGTGAAGAGGCAGAATGGTGATACCCTTCTTAAAATGAAAGGTTTTCGTGGAGCTGGGAGACCTGAAGAAGAAATGTCCTTTGTCAGCATCCTGCCTCCCTCTCAGAAGAAGCAGAAGGTAGAGAAAGCTTCAGGGGCAATACTCCAAGAAGTATTTACTTTGAGGTAAAGCTCCCCCTTCTGAATTGCCCAAAACACAATGTGGACTACCACAGTCCTATATGTCTTTTGGTAAAAAAGAAAATATTTTTGTCTTGTAGCAACACTGTCCTTTAAAACCACCTTTTGTTTATAGATTCTGAATTTTTTGTCCTCCATGGTTTCAAAAAGAGGAGACATAATGAGAAAGTTGCTACAGAATTGTGTATAATTGGCTTAATTCACAGGAGGAAGCCTTTCATTGCTGAAATCTGAGGATCAGAAAATTGGCTCAAATAAATTTCATTGTGAACAGAGCAGCAAATGTGTGACGGATGTCAGAGAGCTGTGAGCAGAGCAACCTTCTCATCTCTGTCTAAACCTTACAGGAGACTAGCGCAATTATTTTTATTCACATGGACAATTGCACTGAAGTCAAATGAGACACCTGAGTGAAAAAAGCAGGATTTGATTCTGACTGAAACCAAGAAATTGTTTTATGGCAGGTTTCTATAAACAGTTATTCAATGCTTCCATGACTGAATGCATAAGGGTTTTTACCACAAGTCAAATTTGTGCTAACACTCCTACTTCAGGCAAATAAGGATAGACAGCAAATAAAATACTCTGTGCCGAATAAAACACAACACTCACCTATAATTAATTTTTCACTATTCTCTCACAAAGTGAATTCATCTAAAATACTGGGAACTGGGTTTATATTCAGTCCTTACTTTAAGCATAAAACACTCTCATAAGCTGCATTTAAATTTTAAACGTATATGTAAATGATTGGGAATTCAATAATTTTTAGATTATCAAAGCACTGTATGCTAAGTGGTTGATAAAAGTAATAAAAAAGAAGAACTAAATATTTACAAGTCTTAATGTGTCTAGGAAATGCCCAAACATGCCCAAGGTCCAAATAAGCAGAGCATCCTTTCATTTCTTTACCATTGTCCTTGGAAGACATCAATTACTGTCAACACATTACAGCTGGTTAAAAAATGATTTGGATATTTCATACCTTTTTTTTTTTCCTTCAAGCATATAATTTTGGCAGTCCCAGATATGTGTCCTAGGTTGTGTTTCATCAAAGCTAATAGGAGCTTTGACCTCATAATAAAACGTGACTTTTACATTAACATTTGAATATGATTATTATCCAGTGAAGATGCTAAGAAACTGATTTCTTGAAGAATATCAGAAATACATAGGTAGACTGCTTTTTTTCCTTTTTTTACCCCTGTACTATTAAGCTGTCTATGATCTTCCACTTATAATGAGCCAAATTATTTCAAGGGACAAGTATTTTTCATATCTAGAAGTTATCCTTCATTTGTCATCTTTCTATAAATCTTCAAGCCACTTTTCATGCTTAGGAATTGGGCAGAGATCTGTCATTTAGCTCTTAGGTCTTGTTTCAGCCCAGTTTTAGAGATCTAAATAAAGTCTAGATGATGCAGCAAGTCTCCTGTTGGCTTTGTGCCATCAGAGCAGATATCTTTCCCAGGAAGGAGAAAAAGTCTCATCTGCTCCTTCTGATGACTTTATGATCTTCAGCAGGAAGTTTAAATTTACTGGAGTAAATGCAATCCCAAATAGAAGGAATTGCAGTTCCTTTACAATTATTCACCTTTTTTAATCCCTTGCAAGTTGAACCTTACCATGAAGTTTTTTTCAATAAAGTGTGATAAGTATGTATTTAGCTTTCCAACAAGACTAGTAGCTATTTTGCTGAGTTAGGTTCATGGTAATCTACAATTCCCAAATTTTTAAATGTCCTTCAATGACACCTATATACTGTGAAATTTCCAAGTTAAATAAGAATTTCAGGAGTAGAAATTTTCATGGGAGTTGAGTGACTATTTATTGTCAGACTTCTCTGATAATTCCACCACCATACCGTCACGGATTTTGGCTGAGTTACTGACTTTTTTATTTCGTTAAATCCGAGAGCTGTGCATGCAGCTCCATGAAATATTCATTGTGACAGGACAGAAAGACAAAATTATTAGAAAGGGCAGTGATCAACTGCATTTCAGTGAACTCTAAGCACAGTACCTGCTGAACAGGGAATTTAGGGCTTTGAAGAACAAGAAAGGCTCTGGTAAAATCCTGATCATTCCAAGCTACATGATTGCTCCTCTGGACATCCATGGTGTCCTGTTGCATTTCATACTATGCAGCTTCCAAGTCTGGACAGCTGTGAATCCTGTAGTAAAAGAAAAACACATTATCCACATATGTGAAATTAACTTTTAAAGTCTTTTGGTATAATCCTCTTTTTATGGTAGTTCACTTGCAAAAAAAAATAATCCCAGTTTTTGAACACAGCATCATCATTGTTATAATTGATTTATTATTGTTATAATTTATTTATTTATTGATTGATTTCTCTTGCAAAGAGTAGATAGTTATGTGAGATAGAATTTCTGGAAGTTAGATGCAAGATCTAGGGCAGTGTTTGTAAAAGACGTTCTGTATCCTGTGTCATGAATATAACAGGAGAAAGTTCTGCCTTCACAGTACACTCCCTGAATTACCAAGGCACAATTCTCTGACAGCAATGAAAAATAAAAAAAGGTGAGTTATGCTATATAGCCTCACCTGAATGAGCCCAAGGAAAATTAACAAGATAAGTTACTTGCTGTTTAAAGAGAAAAGCAACTGTGTACAGATGCTGTACTCTCTGTAGAAATGAACATTTTGTTGAATTTAGTTTGGTTTCAAAAAATATAATTTATCTTTCTGTCATATAAAACATGATAGTGAAATGATTTATGCTTTGGCATGCATCCCATTATTTTCCAATTCCAAATAATAAGTAAATAAATAAAACTGGATAAACAAATGCTGACCTCAAAAAACATCACAGTGAGTATTACAAATCTACCATTTATTACAGTGCAAGCCTTTTACATTCTGAGTTTGAACCTTTTTATACATAGAGAAATTTTTGAAAACACTGACAAACCACCAAGTTGGCCTTAGCAGCCACAAATCCGTGTTTTGCAAGGAGGGCACAGAAGGGGGCTGTCAAAAGAGACTTCACAATGGTGTCT
Source organism: Pedionomus torquatus (assembly GCA_013398155.1). Classification (NCBI taxonomy): domain Eukaryota; kingdom Metazoa; phylum Chordata; class Aves; order Charadriiformes; family Pedionomidae; genus Pedionomus; species Pedionomus torquatus. The sequence continues at coordinate 1,939 of VZRU01001233.1, read as the reverse complement.
GTCAAGTTCAAAACTGGGTCACCATTCAGGCACGGACTGTAGGAATTTTCCTGAGTTTGGATGGCCAAGAGATTTTGTTGCAGATACACTGATAGGAATTTTACAGAGAAGTTAGATTACTTGGATGGGGTCTAGTGGATCTCACTAGAGCAGGGTCTGCTGCCACACTGCATCATTTAAAGCTGCTACATTCAAGAAGTTCTCTGAGCCAACACTCTTCTCCATTCATTTCTTCCATGTGATACAGTGATTTAAAGACTTCCAGGGCATGCCCATTCTTCTGCTGGGCTTTGTTTGCTCACACCATTATGTACAGTAATGAGGACTGATTACACACTGGTGTCCCGCTTCTCTGGGAAAAAATGAAGCATGACACTTGTTTCAGAAAACGTTGCCCAGCGTGGAGTGTAGCTGAGCCTCACATCTGTAGAGCATGGTGAGATGAAAGCTCTCAAGTTGCTCCCTCCATCTATCTTTTTCCTACTGCTTGGCTAAGTGGACTGTTTAACTTCAGGGATGACATTTTGTATAGGACAGAATCAGCAGTGTTTATTTCAGGTTACATTTTCAAAACTTCACGTTTCAACTTCAAGCACTTATTAAATAAAAAGCCTCACTTTAATGACTGATTATTTTTTTTAAAAAAAAGGTGGGATTTTGAATACATCATTGGGCACTTATTGTGCACATTCATGGTCTTCAAAGGTAAAGTTTAACTTCTGTACTTGTGGCATATGATGAGAAGAAGCTGAAGAAGAACCACTCTTGGGACATTTTGGAGTGTTTTACTTGGGGGGATCATTACACCCTCATGTCTACTCCACTTGCAGTGGGAACAAGCAGTGATGGCTTTCTGAGAAATGGTGTCCACTTCAGGGGCAGAATTGTAGTTGTCTCTCCAGGAGTGCAAGAAGCAAAGCCTGGGAAATGTTTGCTCCCGTTGGAGCAGCCCTTCCCTTCCCCTCCCAGCCACCCAGCTTTGGAAAGGATGGCAATTGTCCAGGACAGACTCAAGGACAAGTGCAGGGCTGCTTCTCCTGCCCTCCCAGCCAGAACTGATCTGACTCCTGCAAGGCTGCAGGAGTTCTTTCAAGTTATTCTCATTAATTTGGTTAGAATTCAGCAGAACATTCCCTTACCGTTACACGTAGAAAAGTTAGAAAAATGAATGCTTGAGTTCATGGCTAGACACACAGTGGAACTCTACATCTGACTGGAGGTTTGAGAACTACAAAGGTATAATAGGATGAAAATTAAGGACAGTCACAACAACTGAAAAGGAATTGACCTAACTACTAACAGAGGAATATATCTCTCTCCCAAAAATTGATATTGCCTGGGATTTAATACAGCATTACAGGCATTAATTTTCAACTGGTTTATGTGGAAATCAGATAAAACTGTAACACAATGCCCCTCAAGACCAGTTTGTAGAAGCTTAAGACACTGCAAAAGGGGATGCACTGCTGTTGCATGGCTGGGAAGGCAGGGATCCCACTGCTTGGTCTGGCCATGGTCCCTGGGCAGCTTGGTGCCAGCCATGTTCCTGGTGCCCTGGGATGAAGCTGCCAATGGCCATGGCCAGCGTGGTGACCAGCAAGGGCTACAAGGTACTGTGCAGGAAGGTGGTGTAGTTGCTGACATCGTGGTGCAGTGGCATCAGCAGCAGGATACGGTCACATTGGAGCACGTCACAACAACTTCTGCGCCCAGCCAGAGCTGACAGTCAACTCCTCACATGCACAGCTCTTTTCTGAGCAGCTGTTTTATTGTTTTACCCCCATGGGTTCATTGCATGCACTCAGGCTCCACAACTAATAGCCTGTGGCAGAGCAGATAGTCCACGCAACATTTTTCCTCTGCTCTGGGATTAGCATATGCATCCATCAAGAATAACTGTGCATAAATATTTAAATGGTGGTTTCCACAGCAACTTGAA
>VZRU01001229.1:100524-111654 GCA_013398155.1 Pedionomus torquatus | reverse complement strand
TCTTTCAGGGTCAAACCCTTCCCTCTCATCCGGTCACTTCTTCAGAGAGGACAAAGGTTTTCCCCCAACTCGGGCTCACAATCCATACGCCTCATCCCAGGTGGAAATACCATGTTGCTGGGAGTGACCCTCCCGCATTACAGAACTGACATAGCTGAAAACACTTTGTTTTCTTCTGGACAAAAGGTAGAAATTCAGAAACAGGCAGAAACAGGTGCCAGCCTGCGCACGGGGGAGCGTCACTGTGCCAGGTCTCACTAACACCAGTGCCCGCCTTGGCAGGATACTGTTCTTGCTGCTGCAAGTTTGTGTATGTCATAGAAATGCTTAATTTTTTTTTCCTTTGCTAGAATGCTCACTTTTCAATTAAAAAATGCCCCAGCAGCAGTGCAAATTTCATTAATGCTAGCAGTGAGAAGACCTCAGATTAGCCGCCTGCTGCTATACCTGAAATTATATATTCAGCTGGCGTAATAATTGCTCCTTAACCGCAGTGTCCCCTCCAGGGGCGTGTTGTGGGGTTGGTTTAACCCTTGTGAAATGTGCCCTGTTGCTCGGTGGGAGGCAGCATATGCTCAGTAATAGTGGCCATCTCTGAAACCCGTGCTGGGAACAGATGCGGGAAGGCGGTCAGTGCCCTCTTGTGGAAAATGCTTTAAAATAAAAGTTGGGGAAGTGCCCTGAGGGAATTGGCTAGGGGTTGCCTGTACCGTAAAATCGTGCCACTCCAGTCATACCCCTGGCATCGCGTAGCTGCCCGCCACGGATGAGGCTACACAGAAACGGTTCATGTCCAGATGCTTCTTGGGGAATAATGACACGTCTGCACATGCAAGTTGTGGTATTTCAAATGAACATCCCACTTCATGGTCTAAAATAACATTAAAATGGAGACAGTCTCCTTACGGCCGTGCCAGGAAGGGAGCACATCGTCTTAAAGCAGGGCGGTGCTTTCCCACGAGGGTTTATACCCGGGTATAAATGCAAAGGCATCTTTAACCATTAGTCACTGCAGAACAAGGCGTGTAATAAAACCTTTAACTCCCCATTCTGCAGAAAGAAAGCAATCATTCACCCAAAAGCATTTCAGCTACGTGAAGGGACGGGTCTGTCAGAAGCCTGTAGTGCCTGCAGAGAAAGTGGAGAGGAGATGAAGCACATCCAGGAGGTGTTTCACATCACGGCCAGGATGAATCACCTTCTCAAATTGCTTGCCTATTTCCACTGCGTTCCCAAATGGGATACCTTAATTAGGTGCCTAAAGTTAGTGGGGATTAATTTGGGCCCAAAAACTATTAGGTGATGAGGACATTAACCTCAAGAAGCCCAGGGATGGAGGTGGTGAGTACATCCCGCTGATAATGAGATGTCTCTGAGAAGATGGATGAAACTGCCTTTTACTGTCAGTTTTGTTCTCTGTGAAACACAGATCGAAACTTTTCAATTCCTCTTGTGTCTGAAAGAGACTAAGAATATTAATGAGTTACTTAAGAGGGACTTCAGTAGGTCAATGCCATCGTGGTGCAGGGGTATTTCATCTGCTTTTGCAGAAGAGAAGAAGAAAAACTAAAATCTGTTGGTTAGCTCCTAGAAAATACTCTATGATTTCTGTGGGAGATCAGAACAAATCATGGTTTTACATAGAATGAGTGCTTTTGAAGGGAACCGGTTTGGAAGGATATTATGTAGAGGAGCCCCATCTTCTACACGAATCCTTTCTCACAATTTAAAACCAAATGGTCCCCTCCGGTTCCTGCATAGTTAGAGGGATGAACGTCATCTGCTGTGAGAGGACAGGATAAACAAGTTCTAGGTAATGTCTGTGTACTTTTAAGTTTTGAAAGAAAGGGATTGCTCAGTGAAAGTGACTTCTGACCATGGGGATTTCCCCCAATTTACTTCAGAATTCATGTATTTTAAAAAGTTATTTTTGGAACCTGAACTGCATGGTCTGAGAAAATAGTAAGTCTTCCAGCGACTGAGAAAAAAAATTCTACAAGTGTGCTTGAGCTCTCTTGTAACATCAGTTGTTTCAATGTTTCTGCAGCATTTTTGGTAAATATTTAGACTAATTTTCTTCTCTTTATCTTTGCCTTCTCAAGGGAAAGGGGGAACTTCATCAGCTGTATCCTTTTTGTGCATTTCACCTCTGACAGACGGGAATCTTCCGGATGACTGGCCGAAGTGCTTTCACATCTTCCTGCCTAGTAAATCTGCCCAATGCTAATTTTTACATTATTCTTGGAGTTTTCCATCATCAGCACCACCCATAGGTAGCAAAACCAGTAAAACACTTTATTTTGCAGCATGTTTTTGCAGCAGTAGCTGAGGTTTTGCTGAGAATTGTGGCCTGATCCTCTCCCAGTCACGCACAAACCCCTTGAACCCTCCCTGCAGTCCTGGCCAAGGGCCAGCAGCCCTGGTTTATGGTCAAATAATTCATATTTTCTTAGGAAGTGAGGCTAAAAATTGGGTTTGTGGCCTGATGGGCACAGGCCCCGTGCAGCAGAGCTCACAGGCAGCTGACACAGTGACAAGAAGTAGTAAAAGCAGCTTTCAGTAGTATTTCCTCTTCTCTTAATTCCTGCTGCCTTTACTCCTGCCAAGATCTAAGTAACCTCCTAAGAGGAGACACCCTCGGCTTCAGGGATTTCCACGCTTGGAACCCATCTAGTAATTTTTTTGCTCCACCTTCCTTCAACTGGAAAAACACAAAAAACCTGGTTCTGTTTTAATAAGCTGAGCCGCTCGGGGAACTGGAATATGTCCCGTGTGGGGGTGGGTGCTCCCTGCAGAAACTGCACGGGCAGTTCCTGGAAAAGACACCTGGGATGACATCTCTGCCTGGAGATAATCAGGATTTAAGAAGGGCTGGGGGAGAGAGGGGAGGGTAAATATTTTGTGGAAATAATGAAATCTGCACTTGAAACTTCCTTATATAAATTATATTGTGTTATTTAAGGCTGAGAAAGGCATTTGGTATCATCAGAAATACCTAGGAATGGCCAAACTTTTTGGATTCTTGGAGCCACGTTCCAATTCCTCCAATTCCAGGATGTCCTAGAATCACAGAATGGTTAGAGTTTGAAGGGACCTTAAAGATCATCCAGTTCCAATCCCCCTGCCCTGGGCAGGGACACCTCCCACCACACCAGGTTGCTCCAAGCCCCATCCAGCCTGGCCTTGAACCCCTCCAGGGGTGGCACAAATGTGTCCTGCAGGTCTCCTGTACTGCATTAGTAAAGTCCTGCTGTGCCTTGAAAACATGGTTCCTTCAGTCTGTGAGTTCCTGCTCTGACATCCAGCTGTGAGGATCCATCCTGTAAATCGAGCATTTCAGCTCCGGTTGCAATCGGAGTGGGAGCTGGTCCAGTTTAACACCCCCAGTTCGCCAGCCTGCAAGTAATCTCTCCCTATTTCTACGACTCTNGCCTGGCCTTGAACCCCTCCAGGGATGGCACAAATGTGTCCTGAAGGTCTCCTGTATTGCATTAGTAAAGTCATAAANAGGTCTCCTGTACTGCATTAGTAAAGTCCTGCTGTGCCTTGAAAACATGGTTCCTTCAGTCTGTGAGTTCCTGCTCTGACATCCAGCTGTGAGGATCCATCCTGTAAATCGAGCATTTCAGCTCCGGTTGCAATCGGAGTGGGAGCTGGTCCAGTTTAACCCCCCCAGTTCGCCAGCCTGCAAGTAATCTCTCCCTATTTCTACGACTCTGCCATATTCCCTGTCCTTCAGGGGCATTTTGAGGATGTTCTGAGGATCGTGGAGCAGTGGATACCTTGTCAGCTTGGATACCTCAGATACCTTGGCAGTGGATCCGCGTTGGCAGACGCACAGCTAAATATTATGGGGTGCACAAGTTAGTTTTGTGAGCAGTGACTTAAGGAAGTCTCTGTGAGGAATTTACATCTCAAAGCTGAGCTGGTGGCCTTTCTCGGGCATGTTTCCATCGTGTGGGCAGCGATGGGGCCTGTCTGCTTCACAGAGACACCCATTTTCCCCAAACTGACAGGAATTGGGTGTATTGGAGTCTGCCAACCCCCCGTCAACTTGCTTCAGGCTGACTAATGGGTAGAGAAGTCGTTAGGGAAAACGTACACACACACACCCACCCCTCGTTCCCTCAGCCTAACGAATGCCCCACTACAGCCCAAAGTAGTGGGCTTTTTTTTTTTGAAAAAAAGGGAAGTAAAGCCAAATCTGAAACAGCAAGCTTTTATCCCAACTCTGGTATTTGCAGTCTCGAGTTACTTTCTCAACCCTGCGCAGCTCAGGCTGGGCAGAGTCGAACCGCTTGGTCTAAAAAGGAAGAGCTGAATGTTTTGAGGTTACTTAATGGGAAATGATGATCTTCTGAAATGGGTCCCACCTCACGGCTATGAGAAATCCTTAACGCCAGCCACCAGCTGTCCTCTGTGCTCTTACAGATTCTGCTCTACATAAATGGCATTTACTACATCTTTTACTTCTTGGCAACTCTCACCATGATTGTTTATAAAAGTAAGTTGTGCGTTTTCTAACACAGGATAGACTGTGCTTACAGCACGGCTGTGGTTTGGACTGCATTTTCCTGGCTTGTTTACGCTGCGTTATTCCACAGGTGAAGTTTTCAGTTACCCAGACAATTTTCTGGCTCCTGATCTTGCTTTGCTTCTCATTATGGCCGTTCTTGAAGTGCTGCGATTATACTTGGGTATGTCATCTTATCACCCTGATGGTGTAATGCCATTTCAGTGGAATATAACCTTTAAACATTAGTCGTTTTGAAATTGAGTGTGTCAAAACGTGCCAGTTTAGCAAACCAGCAGATATTTGGAGGCTGTTGTTCACTTGTGTCATTAAACTGGATGTGACTAATCAATGGAGTTGGCCAGAGGGTCCAACACAATTTGCTCTCATACGAAATAGAATCTCCGATGCCTTTAAAAACAGATAGCTGGGCTGTCAGAAATTGCTATAACCGGGACAGCTGGGATGCTGTTTGCAAGGGAGCGGGACTTGGGAGAATGAACACGCTCAAACACCAACATTTCCCTTCACTGGGCTCTTTTCAGCTGCTCCAGCAACAAGCACAAGTGACCAAACCTGCCACCGCTTTTCCCTCTCCCTCTTCCTTTCCCTCTCCCTCTTCCTTTCTCTCTCCCTCTTCCTTTCCCTCTCTCTCTTCCTTTCTCTCTCCCTCTTCTTTTCCCTCTCTCTCTTCCTCTTCCTTTTTCTCTCCCTCTCTCTCTCTTCCTTTCTCCCTCCCTTTTCCTTTCTCCCTCTCTCTCCCTTTCTCCCTCTCCCTCTCCCTTTCTCTCTCCCTCTTCCTTTCCCTCTCCCTCTCCCTTTCCCTCCCTCTCCCTTTCTCTCTCCCTCTCTCTTTCCCTCTCTCTCTTCCTTTCCCTCTCCCTCTCCCTTTTCTGCCAGTTTCCCTGAGACAGAACAGCATCAAGGGCCTCCTCACCACTGTCCAGAGCTTGCTAAAACTTCATAAAGTCCTTTTTGTTTAAGAAAAACAAGTTCCTATTAAAATCTGCCCTTGATATTCCCAAGACATTTATGCAAGGTGGGTCTCTGCTGGCTTCAGCTGACTTGCTGGAGGGGGAATTTAACCCTCTGCCTTAAAGCTCTGCACGTATTTCCTTGGAGCCTGGTGCGTGAATAAAGCAGCAAGTTTCAAGTCTAAGGTAACAGCAAAATCTACCGAGACCAGCTTGGAAATAAGATGCAGGGAAGAGAGAGGGGCAGCTCCTCCACCATGATAGTAATTTGGACGAGGACTAGATTAGCGGGAAATAGAGAAGATCTGATGCTGCATGAGATTCTGAAATGAGGATGGGATGCCCTGAGGTGTGTGCCACAGGCACCGAGCTGTCACACGAAGTGCTGGGGGGGGACCGGGGGAAAATGTGATGGTGGACTAAGCAGCTGAGGGATCAGAATGACTGGAGCTTCAGAACTGCTTATCTGTGGGAAGAAAAGGTGTCCTGGCTCTGTCCACTCTTTCCATTAGCTTTAGGCAGCAGGAAGCCCACTGTCCATCAGTGTTGGGGCTTGTTCCTACATTTACTGACAGAGCCTTGCTTCAGGATTTGGCTGTGCTCTGAGCTGTGAGAACTAGAGCCTTTTCTGAGCGGGAACATGCGATACTGTCAGGAGAAACCCGAGACTCACATCAGCTTTTTGTTTCCCTTGGAGGTTCGAAGGGGAACCTGACGGAAGAAGAGGCTCCGCTGGGGCTGAGCCTGGCCCTCACGGTGGGGAGCGTGACTCTGTCGGTGTATTTCCTGGTGTGGCAAACCTATGTGCTGAGAGCGGACGTCGTTATGAACGCTGTTCTTCTCTTCACCTACGGCCTCGAGTCGCTACTAAAGGTCCTGGCCATTGCTGCTTTTGTCAGCTGAACCCGAGCACTTGTCAGCACGTTTTCAGCCCATTTCTTATATCAAGAGTGGGTTTGCATTTCAAATACTTAATTCGTTTGCCTATAAAAATCCTGTAAAACTTTCCTACGTTGAAAGTACAACTGTTTGAGGGGCAGAGATGTCCTGCAACGGTGGGTGCAGTGCCCTGCCCGGCAGCCGCGTTTCGCTGTCTCCTCAGTTGGCTTATTTGTGGGCGAGAGAAGATTCAGCAAGAGCTCTCAGTGCCCTGGAATCCATCGAGGAGCAACACTAACTGCTTATTCCCAACACAGAACAGGAGCCAGCGCGTCGGCTGGCTGGGTGGCATCGAGACCACGCAAGTTTTCGCGGCGTCGCGGCACCGTCCAACCCGGGTGACACAGAAATGAATGAGGCCGATGCGCGCGGACTCGTTTCTGCTCGGCCGTGGCCGCGTTCCCGTTGGAAGGTACCGTTTCTCTCCTGCTCTCATTTGTGTTCCCTGCCCCCCCGTGGTAATTTCCCTGCCGTTAATAGGGCAGGACCCGATTTCTCCCAGTTGGACAGAGTGGAATTGAGTTTTGCACGTACCCGGGGAGCTCAGCGACGAGGTTTGGGCAGCTGGGCCTCACTGACGCGGCGCCAAAGGCAGAAGAAAAGGGGGAAGAGTGTTCTGTTTCCACAGGGCGGCCTTAAAATGAGCAGAAACATTCACCCTTCACTCACTTTTCTATCCCATTTAAGAATCCAACAGAATGTCGTCGGGTGTTTTTCTATTTGGTGTTATATGTATTTATTTCCACGATTCTGCAGAAGTGGCTGCACTCAAGCTTTGTCTTGCAAATGAAGAACTGCGTAATTTCGGGGTTTTTAATCTATCAAAAGCACGTTTGTATTCGTGTCAAGCTTGGGGGTTTTGTACAAGCAGGTTTTACATTCAGGATCTCCTATTTTTGTGTTTATTTATTCAAATAAATAAGGTTTTTAGATCTAAGCAGCGTTTGAAGTGCTGAGCGTCTTGTTCAGGCCACGGCAGGGAAAGACTGGGGAGAGCCTGGGTGCGTGGAGAAGCCTTTCCTCATCCCGCAGCTACGTGGAGCCCCGGGGAAGGAGCCCCGAGCTCTGCCCTTGTTTCAGGGGCTGAACATCCAGCGGCGCGGGCCCTGTACTGCATCAGCCCTGCTGTCAGGTTCAGTGAGGCCAAGGGCCAACAGCCCCCTGCCGCGCTACAGGCTGGGGGCAGAGTGGCTGGAGCTGCCCAGCAGAAAAGGACCCGGGGGTGTTGGTGGCCTGTGGGCTGAAGAAGAGCTGCCAGTGTGCCCNGGGAGACCTTGCTCTCTACAGCTCCCTGAAAAGAGGGTGCAGAGAGGTGGGTGGTGGCCTCTTCTCCCAAGGGAACAACAATAGGACCAGAGGAAATGGTCTGAAGCTGGGGCAGGGGAGGGTCAGAGGAGATATTGGGAAGAATTACTTTACTGCAAGAGTGGTCAGGGACTGGAAGGGCCTGCCCAGGGAGGCGGCAGCGTCACCATCCCTGGGGGTCTTTCGGAAAGGTGTAGCTGTGGCACTGCAGGGCACGCTCCGGTGGCCCAGATGTAGGGGTTGTGTGTGTGTGTGTGGTTGGACTCGGGGCTCTCAGAGATCCTTTCCAGCCATGAAGATTCTGTGATGCTTTTCTCTTTCTGTTGGAGATAGAAAAGAAGAAAAAAGGGCCGCGTTCCGTCCCTCAGTCCCACCCGAAGCCGAGCGACACCACGTTAACGCTGCCCAACAGCCGGAACCAAAACACCAGCTCTGGCAGGAATCCCCTGGGGCCAGATCCCGGGAAATCCGTGGCACAACCATCCCGTTGTTGGGTGGGAGGTGAAAGCAGCATGACTGGGTGCTACGGAGCAGCCAGGAAATTGAGTGGACACAAACATTTCTGTGCTTAATCTGCGTGAACCCGGCACCCTCCCTGATCTGCGTGGCGTGTCGGAACGTGCTCTCGGCGTGTGACAAGGAGTGACGAGCACCCCGGGCTGCACCTTCCCCGTCGATGACGGGACACGTACCGAGCGAAACCCCGTTCCGTATGACTGCAAACAGGAGCACAAACGTTTCCTGGTGTTTTCCTCACACAAAGGCCACAGAACGTCTGACAAGTTTTAATGGAAAGAGGTTTTAAAGGCTGAGGGAGCTGGGGCTGTTCAGCCTGGAGAAGAGAAGGCTCCGGGGAGACCTTGGAGCAGCCTTCCAGGATCTGAAGGGAGCTCCAGGAGAGCTGGAGAGGGAATCTTGGTCAGGGAGTGAGGTGATAAGACAAGGGGGAATGGTTTTAAACTGGAAGAGGGGAGATTTAGATTGGATCTGAGGAAGAACTTCTTTGGTGTGAGGGCGGTGAGCCACTGGGAGAGGTTGCCCAGAGAAGCTGTGGCTGCCCCATCCCTGGAGGGGTTCAAGGCCAGGCTGGATGGGGCTTGGAGCAACCTGGTGTGGTGGGAGGTGTCCCTGCCCAGGGCAGGGGGGTTGGAACTGGATGATCTTCAAGGTCCCTTCCAACTCTAACCATTCTGTGATTCTATGAAATACTGCAAAGCAGAATGTGTTTTACCTGACCGGAGGTGCTGCAGCAGACGGGGTCACGTCAACATCAAGTTTCAGCTTCTGTTCTTGTCCTTTCTTCCTTCCTTCTCCCGTTGCTCACTACAGGCAGAATAAACACAAAATATTAGCACAACTGGAGGCAGCAGAGACCCAGGGTGTGTATGAGAAGCTCCCCAGGAGCCGGCAGTGTGCGCTGGCAGCCCAGAAAGCTAACCCCAGCCTGGGCTGCAGCAAAAGCAGCGTGACCAGCAGGGACAGGGAGGGGATTCTGCCCCTCTGCTCTGCGCTCCTGAGACCCCACCTGGAGTCCTGTGTCCAGCTCTGGAGTCCTCAACACAGAAAGGACATGGACCTGGTGGAAGGGGTCCAGCGGAGGCCACCAAGATGCTGCGAGGGCTGGAGCCCCTCTGCTGTGAGGACAGGCTGAGGGAGCTGGGGCTGTTCAGCCTGGAGAAGAGAAGGCTCCGGGGAGACCTTGGTTGCCCAGAGCAGCTGTGGTAAATCCTTTGCTCCTAACCATCACCTAGATGAAAAGCAAGAGTGGGCAGAGAGTGCCAGCCCTTGCCGATGGTCAGCAGTGGGGGGGATACACATATAAGATAATCAACATGAATTTTGGAGTCATTTCAGAGCACCGGCCGATGGCTTGTGGCGCCCCGGGTGGCCGTCAGCCCCTGCTGGGATTTCCACTTCAAGATAAAATTGTCCATGAACTTTTTTGTGATTAGATGGTCAGGTATTGGGGTGCTTCTGCGGCTGAACAACCCCCACCCCACCTCTGTGATGGATACAGAAGGACTGAGAAGTCTCTAAAGCTTCAGACAACTCCTTCATCTTAGGTATTTCCAGGCTGTGAGTTGTCATTTAAGCTGGCGACCCCGCTATCCTGACAGCTTCTCTCCACTCCCAGCTGGTACAAAGACCCGCAGGGAGTCGGGCCCTGACCCGGGCGAGTTTCCCTGATCAGAAGCTCCTTTCCAAACCGTTCCCAGCGTTTGGAGAAGCTGGGGCACGGCACAGCGCAGCCATTGATGACATTCACCAGACGCAAGATTGCTGGAGCTTCTAATTACGAGGCCCAGCCCTTCCGAAACAGGACGAGCAAGTTGGATGAAAACGGCATTAAAAATTTAGAGGAAGACATATTTTGAGGAGCTGGGTTTGGGTGTTGTTTACTCTGCGAGGGAGAAGTCTTTGTTCTCCAGCCATCACAGGGGTGTCTGCCGCCAGCCTGATTTAAAAGGCTGATCCCGAGAGGCAAGTTGGCCTCCTGGGATTTCAAACTCGGAGATAACTCTGAGAGATAGGGCCTACAGACCAAAACCCAGCTGAGATCCTGCCGTCCTCCAGCCACCGCCGTCTTCCTCGCGGGGCTTCGGGCCGAGGGAGGGAGGGAGGATGAAGCCGCTCGTGGGGTCCCACGCCTGGGACCCGGGTCCCCAGTGGGGTGGTTCCCCCCCGGCTCATCGCCTCTGCCCCACTTCGACCAGCGTGGCCTGTTGCAGGGAAGATGTAATAAGCTCAGTTGTGGTTTCCTTCCCTGCCCAAAGTTCCCTCCTCTGCTCAGCAGTTTGGGATTTCCTGTGGGGCGCAGCACCCCCGGTAGCCTGCTGTGCCCATCTCCACCACCAACCTGGAGCCCAAGCTGCCAGACAAGCAGCAGTCCCTGCCTTAAATGTTAAACCCACTTCCAACAGAATCCTGCCAAATCCCAGTTCGCACCCCGGGAAAGCCAGCTGGGATCTGGAGGCATTTCAGGGGTGGGGGTCTCCTGCCCAGAACCTTTCAGCTGCCGAGGCTCACGGGGCTCCAGCAGAGCTGCCGTTCCCACCACGTCCCCCTTTGGCTGAGCCACCATCCCTTCCCCTGCCCTGCGTCACTGCTGCCGCTCCCCAAACGCTGCTTCTCCCAGGGCTGGCACGGTGTCACGGTGCATCCTGCGCCGAGTGCCCCCCCGGGGTCCTCACCGACACTGTGGGGAGGAGGATGAGGGGGTGCTGGGTGACCACCTCCTGCCGAGTATCGGCTGACGTTCCCCGGCGGTGGAAGAGGTCATTCTCCATCAAAACCCAGCTGCCCAAATCATCCCCATCACGGGGGGAAGCGGCTCTCCCCCTGCCCGACAGCTCACCCGGTGGCATTCCTCCCGCAGGAACTCACCCCAGGCGGTGACAA
>VZRU01001229.1:50964-82128 GCA_013398155.1 Pedionomus torquatus | reverse complement strand
ACACGCAGAGTCACTCCCTATTTTTACTGGCCCCGTGTCCAAAGCCTGATTTCCACACGGAGAAAATAAAAAGGATCCCTTTCATCAACAGAGGCACCGAGTCAAATCCTTCCCCCTCTTCTAAACATCACAGCTAAAACCCCCTTGCTGACCAGAATCTGGCAGCAGGTTAAGAAAAAGGATCACTTGTCGGGGCGGGGGGACGACGAGACGGACGGACTGACGGATGACTGCAAAAGGACTCAGGGCAGAGAAACCTTCAGCGTGACAACCACCAGTGTGTTTCTTCAGCAAATTTTCTAGGTGCCAGATGTGTGACATCCACGGGTCCTACCAGCACCCACGCATGGTGGCTGGAGCCCTCCCGCCTTCCCCTTGCATCCTGCCCAGACAGTCCCACTGCCAGCTCCAGCCTCCCATGGCCAGCATCAGCCTGCCTTGGCTAGCTCCAGTCTGCCTTTGGTCATCTCCTGCCTCCCACGGCCAGCATCTGCTTCCCATGGCCAGCATCAGACCCCTATGACCAGCTCCAGCCTGCCTTGGCCAGCTCCAGCCCCCCACTGCTCCTTTCCCCCCAGGGCTCCCATCTGCCAGTCGCAGGGTGAGGGGACAGGTTTTCTCCACAGAATGTGTGGGCACAAATGAAAACAGGACAGAGGAAAAAAGCCACAACCACCCCCACAACACTCTTCTTGTCCCGGGAAGCCCAGGGGACACCTCTCGTTGCTTTTTCTTCCTCCTTCATCAAAACTTCCAGGAAGTTTTGAACTGGGGTCTTGCAGTTTAAACCATTTCTTGAGCTTTTATACAAGTTGCGCTCATCCGTCTCCTTCCCCCTTGGCAAAAGCATCTCTTAATATTTGTCATTTTATTCCTGGTTCTCCAGGTTCCTAAAGTGCAGCCCAAGCGTAGTGTGTCGTGTGTGTCGTGTTGTGTCCCCCCCAGCACGAGAGACACAGCAAGAGGCCCCGACCCGCTCCCTGCTCTTCCTCCGCCCGGCTCCTGCGGGATTCCTGCGACGGGGAGGGAAAGCATAAACTGGGGAGCCGTGGCTCAGCCCAGGGACTCTGCAGACACAGGGGGACTGGAGTCACCTTCCAGTTTTTTCCCCAAGAAGGTGGAGATTGTGGCTATTTGTTCCTTTTCCCTGGGTATTTGTAGAGCGAGGCTCTGTCTAGACTCCCTGTTGGTTTCTTGAAGGAAGGTTTTACCTTCTGGTGGGAACAGAAAAGCTCCTGGTTTGGGTCAAGTAGCCCACCGAGCCTTCCTCTCCAGCGGCTGCCAGGACTCCCAACCTGGACCCAAATTAAGGTCCTTTTGTGTCTCCCTGACAGACTGGGTGCATGCGTGTGTGCGCTCAGGGGGGACACGGAGGGTCACTTCCCCCGCTCTCTCTGAGTATTCTGTGAATTAATTTATAAATATTGGCACTTTTGCTCCGTCTGTGTTGCTGGGCACCAGCTCCCCCAGTGCAACCCAGCAGGGTGATGTGGTCTCCCTGAGACCAGCTCACCAGCTGCCAGAACGCGTGTGGGTGTTCCCCTCTCGGCACTGGGAAGTCTGCCTAAACATTTTTTTTTCCCCAGAAAATACTTTTTAAGCACAAATTGCTGCTTTTGAGGAGGTGAGCGAACAGGGCACGGCCTACCATGATGTGATCCTCAGCAACGGGTATAAATCTCACCCTGGTGCTCTGAAGGGCACCGCGTGGAAGGATGGAAGGACTCAAAGTGGCAACCAGCGTCTATCAAAGGTGGTAGATCTGAGATGCACCGTAGATCTGAGGTGCCTCAGTTTGAAAGAGCCGCAGTTCCTTCTCCCAGAGAGGCTGAAGAACACTTGGTTCTTCTCTGCTCAGCCCTGCACTGACCTGTTGGGCTGGGGCATATTTATTCAGGTGCTGCTTGTCTTCTGGAGAATCTCCGCAATGTGAAAAATCCCGTGTCGAGAGCAGGGAGTGTTTCCTCCAGACACCTACCAGGTTGTCCCCGCCGCCTGTGACTCTACTGTAAGGTGGTACGTGCACACCCTGAAACTACACACCCATTCACGCTCACCACTTCCAGAGGGCAGCGTCTTCCCAAAGTGGCCTGTGAGCTCCGTCGCTGTAAAAAATCAGTTGAAAAGGTGCAATGGGCGGGAGGAAGAAAGGAAAGAACAACTGGAAAGAACACTTTCCAAAACTAAGTGCACTGTAAAGACACCTCAACCCATGCAGACAAGAATGAGGACTCCTCAGGTGAGCAGACTCTGAGGTACCGGTTGGATGTGTTCCCCTTTTCAAAGCAGGAAACGCCAGCAACAGGTTAAAATGGAGCTTATGAAGTTTCGATTTGGTCCCACCATTATTTCATAGAATCACAGAATGGTTAGAGTTGGAAGGGACCTTAAAGATCATCCAGTTCCAACCCCCCTGCCCTGGGCAGGGACACCTCCCACCACACCAGGTTGCTCCAAGCCCCATCCAGCCTGGCCTTGAACCCCTCCAGGGATGGGGCAGCAACAGCTTCTCGGGGCAACCTCTTCCAGTGCCTCACCACCCTCACAGCAAAGAAGTTCTTCCTAAGATCCAATCTAAATCTCCCCTCTTCCAGTTTAAAACCATTACCCCTTGTCCTATCATAATCCCATCACTTTGCAAAAACAGGGTTTGGAGATTTCAGCTGGGACAAGATCCTTGCTTTTCCAAAGGACCAGCAACACCAACATGTTCATCTGTTTGGTTGGCAGACTCTTTGCTTGGGATTTGGGTTTCCCCTAGTGCTTCCTGACTAAGTCAAAGAGGATTTTCTTTACGAGGGCATGTTCTTGGTACGGACCCTCCTGAGCAGGTCTGAATGTCTTCTGGTGAGCTCTGCCAGGCATCCTTCCTGGCAGGTCCAGAAAAGCAACTGAAAGGAGGAGAAGGGTGGTTTCACGAGAGGGAGGGTGGACCAGGACACAATGGACCCAGGTGGAGTTCTCAGGTCTGCTGCAGGCTCCCAGGGTCCATCTCACAAGCGTTTTTAGAGATCTAAGCCAGATCCTAGGAATTCAGATCTCTTGGTAGCACAACAAGCACTGAGGACGCAGATCCCAGTGCCTCACCAGCACCTGAAAGCTGTTGTTTAGTGGATTGATGTGGGATTGTAGCCTTGCCAGGTGCTTCTGCATGACCACAGCCAGCAGGACAGGTCACAGGAGGTGGGAGGATACTCTCAGGGACCGGGACAGGCTGTCTGGAGCGTGGGCAGTGCAGGGGACACATGTCAGGGTGCTCCCTTTGCTCCGGTGTGGGTACCAGCAGACTTAGCTTTGCAGGACAGGCTGTCAAACGGCTTTCTCCAGCGTGACATTCCCGTTTCGGCAGCCTCACAGACAGCGCTTTGTTGTCCTGGGAAGTTTAAAAAGATAACATCATGCGGTCGCCAGCTCATGTTTCTAACCAACGCTTTACGTTACTGGCCAAGGCTTTCGCTAATCTAACATTTCTGCCTGAGCCACCCAGGTTGGCACGGGCCAGGCTCACACACCCCGTTATACCCATCACATATATTTCACCAAGCCCCGTCATCTACTTGCTGCAAAGACCTCCCTTGCCACGTCCTCGAGCACTTCACACGAGCTGCAGAGTGAAGTCATTCCCCACCACCACCTTTGGGTTGACTCGACGGGGCACGAGGGGCCACTTTGAGTGTTGGTGTCATTCCAGGTGGTCCAAGTCAGGCAAGAAATGCTTTAGGCTATGGGCATCAAAACCCTTACCTGATCCCCTTTTGTCGGTTAAACCATCAGTATCAGCCCCGTGGCTCTGGGAAGGAAGACGTTTCATTCCTATCTTGGGGGCAATTGGGAAGTCCCACAGCAGTGGGCAGATTTTAGTGCGATAACGGATGGAAACAAAGACAAGGTCTGTCAGAAATGGGTTAGAGAATGCCAGGAAAAACTTACTATTGCTCCTAGCTTATTTTTAAGGTTTGGGAGGGTTTTGCCATATTTTTCTACTGTTGTTCCAGCAAAAGTTGTTGCTTTTTGACCAGCATTTCCCCAACAAACCTCTCCCACCATGCTCTACCCGATCACAGACTTAAAGGTACTCTTAGATCTATGATGAGAAGCGCCCACAGGCACCATTTGCTGCTATTAACAATAATGACAATAATAGCACTAAAGAAGCAGCTAATATTTCACATTTTCAAGTTGTCCGATCTTCACCCAAAGTCCAGAATTTTTCGCAATCCCTTGCCAGGTGCTATAGGAACCAAAACGTGTGACCACAGAGGACAAGGAAGAATTATACCCAATAAAGACCACGTATGACGATAGCAGTGATCAGCCCAAAGAGAAGAGAGAGCTCCTATTCTCTCCCCTCCCTTAGAGCTTCTCCACCCTTGCAACGTTGCAGCTCCCTCTTCAAAGGGACTCGGAAAAAGTCAAAACAATGTATGGCCCGTTTCCACGTGCTGTGAAAGCACAGAAAGGTAGCCCAGACAACAATGCCAGGCTCCCGTCACAACTCGGTGTGTCTTCTGTATGTCTCTGAGGACAAGACTGTCTGGAAAGTCAAGGAATGAGATTTCCTTTGCTTTGCAGTACAGTATGACTGCACCCACCTTGATGTCCTCCAGCAATGACTTAAGGCCAGGCTGGATGGGGCTTGGAGTGACCTGGTGTGGTGGGAGGTGTCCCTGCCCAGGGCAGGGGGGTTGGAACTTGATGATCTTTAAGGTCCCTTCCAACTCTAACCATTCTATGATTCTTCTGGCCTCCACAAGGCCCTCTGTTTCAGTACAGGAGATGGTGCCAGGCTGTAGCCAGGCACTTAAGCTTCCCCTGTAAGTCCCCCACCAGAAGCGTGGTGCTACCATCTGTCCTCACAGCCAGGATTTCAGACTGGCTTAACTGCTGGAGCCCATATCCCATTAAACACCATGCTCACGTGCAAGGCTTGGCTGGATTGGGTTGCCCAGAGGGTTTAGGTTTAGGTTGCCCCACCCCTCAAGGGGTTCAAGGCCAGGCTGGATGGGGCTTGGAGCAACCTGGTGTGGTGGGAGGTGTCCCTGCTCAGGGCAGGGGTGGCACTGCATGGGCTTTTAGGTCCCTTCCCACCCAAGCCATTCCATGATTCCACGGTTTGGTTGGTGACCCACACAGAAACACTGCCCTGCGCCATCCAAAGAGCAGGTGATGGTCTCAACCTGATAATCTCAGGTTTAGACAGGATACTAGGAAAAATTTGGACACTGAAAAGGGTTATTAAGCCTTGGAAGAGGCTTCCAGGGCAGTGGTGGAGCCACCATCCCTGGAAGGACTTAAAAGACAGGTAGACGTAGTGCTTAGTAATGTTTCTTGTCAGTGTTAGGTTGAAGGTTGGACTCAATGATCTGAAAGGTCCCTTCCAGCCCAGACAATTCTCTGACTCAAGCTGCACAGCCACACATCACACGGCTAAATTTGTCTCTTGCTTCCCTCCCTCCACATGCTCGCCCTCTGGGAAGGGAGCAAAAAGCAGCCTCACCCTGTGAGGAGACAAGAGGGAGATCAGGAGCCCTCTAAGGCAGGGAAGCGCGAGTCAGGGCTGAAATGACAGCGGGGAGAAGCCACCGTGTGTGGCAGAGGCTGCAGAACTGTGAGAGCTCACAGGGGAAGGGGGAACCTGGGGAAAGCTCGGCCATAACCCCACCACCTCCCCTCTGGCTCTTTGCTCCTTGGCTCCCTCCACACCGGGAGGTGAAGCACTCTCAACCCCTTCTTCACCTTCATTCAAGTCCAGTTGCCTCTCGATTTTGCAAAATCATTATAAAGTCTCCAGCCCCTCAGAAACGTGCCCTCCCCACCTCCCCCCATCCTCCCCCAGCTAAGATTCAATTAATATCAGGCAATTTAAACTGAATTAAAAAGCTCTGGTGCAAGGCTCCGTCCCGGTTTAACTTGGCCAGCATCACACCACACCCTCCTTTCCATTAACACGCGTTTGGACACGGACACGGCCCTTAACGCAGCGGTGAAAGCCAGGCAGAGGTTAAATAATGAAAATAGCATGAATAAATAAAAAGAAGGGAGCCTGGCAGGATAAGGACCTGCTGACCTGGCAGGCACAAGCGTTGCTTCCAGTTTCGTGCCCTCTTTGGGATGCAGGTACCCTGGGAGGGAGGACAACCTTCCCACGGCGCTGGGCGAAGGGAAGGGGGCACCCGGGGGTTTACCTGTTTTTTTTTTTCCTTGGCGTTAGAAATGCTGAGAGGGAGAAGGAATCCCTCCTGGACATGTGAGAAGGAGCCATTTCTAATCAGCCCCTGGCTGAATTTTCAGGGTGCTGACAGGTTACAGCTTCTGCTTGGCCAGGCGGGAGGCTTTTGGAGCATCGGGGTATAAATGGGACCACAAATGGCACAAAACCTTCTAGCAGCACGTTGGCATCTCATCCTGACCCTGCAGGGTCATTTCCACCACCGAGGTACATGGAAGCTTATCCTTAGGGAGCTCAATTTATCCCGTGAGTGCTTTCCTCTGAACCCCCATGAGATCCAGAATTGGCTCATTCTGGGGCTGGTCTCACTCTGCCCCTGAAGCTGCGCAGCCGTCACCATTGCCACGGGCTCTGCTCCTCTGGCAGCCACGCAGGGTTTGACCAGATGGGTTCCTCTAAGAGCAGATCCTCCAGCCTTTGTCTTTCAGACAAACCAAAACCAGGGGAACGGTGGCTGCACCCCCAGTTCCTCCTGCTGTTCCTCCTGCTGGGGTCTGGGAGTGAGCTCTGAACTCCATGGGCCAAACTGGGCACCGCTCACCCGCTGGAGTCACCTGGATTTCAGTCCATCATGGGCACAGCCCTGGGGCAGCAAGTGAAAGGGAGCCCAAAATATTAGAATCATAGAATGGTTAGAGTTGGAAGGAACCTCAAATATTATTGAGGTCCAACCCCCCTGCCCTGGGCAGGGACACCTCCCACCACACCAGGTTGCTCCAAGCCCCATCCAGCCTGGCCTTGAACCCCTCCAGGGATGGGGCAGCCACAGCTTCTCTGGGCAACCTCTTCCAGCGCCTCACCACCCTCACACCAAAGAATTTCTTCCTAAGATCTCATCTAAATGTCCCCTCTTCCAGTTTAAAACCGCTCACACTCCCTGACAGTTATATCCTTACATTATACACGAAACA
The DNA here is from genome assembly GCA_013398155.1 of Pedionomus torquatus. Lineage (NCBI taxonomy): Eukaryota > Metazoa > Chordata > Aves > Charadriiformes > Pedionomidae > Pedionomus > Pedionomus torquatus. The sequence continues at coordinate 74,988 of VZRU01001229.1, read as the reverse complement.
TTCCCAGCGACCACCATCAGTTGTGGGATGAAAGGGACCTGATGGTGCCCAACAGCCCAGAGCTGGCGTTATTAAGAGCGATTCCCTTTTCCAAGTATCTCATGCTAATGCGCACCGAGATCTGGGAGATAGGGACGGTTTGAGGACTGTAAAAGGAAACCAGCGGGCAGCTATTAACAGAGGAAAAATTCACGGGTACCCAAGCCTGGGCGCAGGGATGGGTTTTATTACACTGCGAGGGGTTGGCAGAACACCAGGTTTCTATTTTACCGTGTGTATGAATTTATATCCTCACGTGTGCGTGCGGGGACGGACGTTAGTATCAACCACAAGAGAGATGGAAAAGGCAGAATTTAACCCGCCGGCTCCAAAACGCACTTCAGGGTAATTTCATACAGCGTCTCAGCGCTGGGCAGTGTCACTGGGACACAAGGAAGTCTGAAAGCCCAAAAGATGCTGGGTTTCTCTGTGCAGTTGGTATGTGCCGGTGCCCGTGCGTGGATGGGCAGTGGTGGAGGACACAACTGTGTCCTTGTCCCAAGAGTTAGATCTCCCCAACGTCCATCCCCAACATCCAAAACGGGGCAGTTTCGTCGGGATCAGTGAGAAAACTTGGTCTCTGGCCTCACCACAGGGTGAAACACGCGGAGCAAAATACCACGAGCGTTTCATAGAATCACAGAATGGTTAGAGTTGGAAGGGACCTTCAAGATCATCCAGTTCCAACCCCCCTGCCCTGGGCAGGGACACCTCCCACCACACCAGGTTGCTCCAAGCCCCATCCAGCCTGGCCTTGAACCCCTCCAGGGATGGGGCAGCCACAGCTTCTCTGGGCAACCTCTTCCAGTGCCTCACCACCCTCACAGCAAAGAAGTTCTTCCTAAGATCCAATCTAAACCTCTCCTCTTCTAGAAGATGTTCTCAGGGGCCGAGGTGGCCTTCGCCTTTGCGCCCTGTCAGAGGCTGTTACCAGCCGCTCACATCCCTGTGGCCACCTGCTGATGACTGTAAGCGTCCTGAGTCATTTTTCATGACTCAAGCATCGTTATCTTTTGTTCGCGTGGCAATGGTAAGCTCTGTCCCAGCTGCTAAAGTTTCCTCACCAGGGTATAGCCTGCAGAGAGCAGTGAGGTAACCCTGCTCCGCTGGCGGAGGGGGCCTCTTAAGGTCTCTCATTGTCTTCCAAGGTGGTGAGACCCTGGCCCAGGTTGCCCCGAGAAGCTGTGGCTGCCCCATCCCTGGAGGGGTTCAAGGCCAGGCTGGATGGGGCTTGGAGCAACCTGGTGTGGTGGGAGGTGTCCCTGCCCAGGGCAGGGGGGGTTGGAACTGGATGATCTTTGAGGTCCTTTCCAACTCTAACCATTCTATGATTCTGTGATCTTGCTAGAAAGAGATTTGCTGAAGCACCACAAAATCGAGGTGTGCCTGGAAGGGCCGGGCGAGAGGGGAGAGGTAGAAATAGGTTTCAGAAGAACATTGCAGGATGTGTCACCTTCAGCCCCAGTGAGAGCTGTGTGAGGTGTCTGAGAGCAGCGAGGAAAGCCCATCGTGCTCACCCCCCTCCTCTCATCTGCCCACCCTGCTCCCTGGAGACCCCAAGCCAGAGCACGTGCACAGAGAAATCACCCGAGAGCGAGTTTTCTAACTTCTAACCCTTTCTCCTCTGCTTCTGCCGCAGTTGCCCGTCCTGCGAAGCGACATGAGTCACAAGGGATCCCTCAACAGCAACCCTGGCTCATCAAAGTAAGGATCTCCGTGGTGGGCTTCTTCCATCTCGCAGCTAGCACAACCCAGGGGGATGCTCCTAGAGGTCCCACTTGGCCCCCGAAGTCCCTGGTGTTTGCTTCACCCTCCCTGGGCACCTCACAAGCTCCAGCTGTGGCCAGCATTGCTGCCTCACACCCCACAGGCCCTGCACGCTGTGGCTTGGGGACAACACATTAGGTGCAGAGAGAGGAGAAGGACACCAGAAGCTTCTCCACCTGTGGCCTGGGGGCTACAACAGCCCATGGCAGCTTCATGGTGGAGCCAGAGCCATCAGCTCTCTACCTCCCTCCTTCCTCCACGCTCCTGGTCTCCAGAGAGTAGGATGTGGGTGCATGAGCACCACGAAGCACTGCCTGCCCTCAGGGGGACATGGTGATGGAGCAGAAAGGAGCCACTGGCCACCCTCTGGCTCACTGCACCGTGCAGGACAGCCCAACCACAGCACCTGAAACACTGAGGTCCCACTTTGATCTTCCCCCGCCAGGTCTGAGCCAGGGAAAACACTGTCATCTCCTGGCCACGCACTCCTGTGCACAACCCAGGCATGGAGGGGGGTGGCTCTACAGGAGGGTAACCCATGCTTAAGAGGCCTGACACCTCAAAACTCAAGTATTTACACAGAATTACGCCCTTCCACATTTTGACACAGGACACGTTCTACATCTGAGTACTTGCCTTCAAGGAGTTCATCTCAAAAGGGTCCACTAAAAAGGGACCTTAATGCTGGCCCTGACAGCGCCTCAGGGTGAGGTGGACTCAGATATAACGTGGAGGGTGGGTCTGCCCCCAGAAACAACCCCTTATTGTGCTCCGGGAGCTGCTGTGCTTCCAGCAGACCCTCCAGAAGCCACGTCCTTCCAGGGGACACTGTGAAGGTAACTCTAGTGGGGACAGGCCTCGATGGGCTCCTCTGTCTCCTGTTTCCCACTGCTGGGTTTGGTGACGTGCCTGTGGTGTGGATAACAGCTAGGGTTGCAGAGGGAGCCACCAGCATGGTCAGACCAGAAAAGGCTCATTAATTTGGCATCACAGAATGCTATGGGGTTGGAAGGGACCTCTGAAGATCAGCTAGTCTAACCCCCTGCCAGAGCAGGTCCACCCAGACCAGGTCCTGCAGGAACGTGTCCTGGTGGGGTTTGAATGTCTCCAGAGATGGAGACTCCACCACCTCTCTGGGCAGCCTCTGCCAGGGCTCTGCCACCCTCAAAGCCAAGAAGTTCCTCCTCATGTTGAGGTGGAACTTTCTATGCTCAAGTTTGTGCCTGTGACCTCTTGGTCCTGCCACTGGGCACCACTGGAAAAAGCCTGGCCCCATCCTCCTGACACTCCCCCTTGAAGTGTTTCTAGGTGGTGATCAGATCCCCCCTCAGCCTTCTCTTCTCCAGACTAAACACACCCAAGTCCCTCAGCCTTTCCTCAGCAGTGAGATGCTCCAGGTCCCTCATCACAACAGGTCCTCTGTTGTCCCCTCTCCAAACTTCTCTGTCCTTCTTGAACTGGGGAGCCCAGAACTGGTCCCAGTGCTCCAGACAGGACCCCATCAAACCACATCTGCCAGATGTGATGGAGCGGGACGGGGCTGGTCCCCCTTGGGAGAGCTGCAGCTGTGAAAGCAGATGTTAAAAAAAAGAGAACCCGGGAGCTGATGGTTTCTTTGTGCTGTTTTTCTTTTACAGCGGGAGCATGGGGAAAGCGGACGGAGCCGCCAAACTGAGCGCCAAGGACCTGTACGGTGAGTCGTGTCCTCAAACCCCTCTGAGTTGTCCCATAGCAAAAGCACCTCTGGAGATGTGGATGCAGTTGTTGGGGAGCTGGGGCTCAAAGCCATGTGGATCCAGGCCTCCACATGGAACGGGGAGCACCTCTGTGCCACCGCTTCCCACGGTGGGGCCAGCTGTGATTTCACGGGGACACACAAGCCACCCAGAGCCCTGCTTCCCCTCGCCCCCACCCAGACCCTCTCCAGTTATAGCGAGATAACCTGATAAAGGGCCCAACAAAAGGCAGGCTGTCCTCAGCAGGTTAATGATTATCCTCTTTTAACTACTCGGTGAACCGTGAAAACTCCAGTGCCCTTTGGAAGCGGAGGGAAGGGGCAGGAGGTGCCTGTGCAGAGCCTGAGCCCCAGCTTCTTTATAAACCAGCCCAGCTCCAGAGGAACCAGTGAGTCACTGGGAGAGGAGCTGTAGACAGCATTTAGGTACCAGGAACAGCTGTTCCTCACCACAGCAGCTCTCTTAAACGTAGCCCAGGTGAAGATCTGGTTGATGCTTTCACTGGGTGTGAACAGGTTGTGTGTGCCCCTTGGTGGAACATCTCAGATCTAATCAGACCCCCCCCTTGGCAGCTGCGAGGGGAGGGTGGTTGACTTGTCCCCTGGTTTATTTGGAGCTTTGGTTGCTGGATGGCTTTGTCTGGAGGTTTTTCAGCGTGGAGCGGCCTGTGTCCCACGAGGGACCTGTCTTGCCTGGGGAGAAGCAGGCGCTGTCTGATCAACACCTAGAAATACTCCAAGGGGGGGTGTCAGGAGGAAGGGACCAGGCTTTTTCCAGTGGTGCCCAGGGACAGGACAAGAGGGAATGGGCACAAACTTGACCATAAGAAGTTCCTTTGAAACATGAGGAGGAACTTCTTGGCTTTGAGGGTGGCAGAGCCCTGTAAGAGCCTGCCCAGAGAGGTGGTGGAGTCTCCATCTCTGGACACATTCAAAGCTGCTCTGGGTGGACCTGCTGTGGCAGGGGGTTGGAGATCATCTGAGGAGATCATCTCCAGAGGGATCTTCTTCCAACCCCAGAGCACTTTGGGATGCTGCATGATGGGCAGGTACCGAGGGGAGGTTTGAGGGCTTTGTCGGTATCTGGAGATGAAAGGACACACAATAAGCCTGGAAAGAAGCAGGAGGATGAGGGGGGAAATGTTTGGGTGCTGCTCCCCTGTGCACACAGGACTTGCCAGTCCAGAGGAGCTCCTTCTGCCTCTAACAGCATCACTGCTTTTGCTTGGTACTGAACCCCCCCGCAGATCTGATTGGGGAGATAAAGATACAGGCATATAGAGAACTGTATAGAGACACGTATAAATGAAAGTGGAAGCCACCAGCTGTGTTGGAAACGTGGCCCATGGGCAGGTCAGCACCCATGGGTGGCGAGCCCAGGGCTCTGAGCCGTCGGGGTTTCGGGGTGGGATCCAGCCCCGCGCAGAGGGAGCAGGGACCACCCTGCAACGCCTCCACCCCAAAAGCTCGTAAAGGGAAAAGGCAACAAACTGCCTCTAGAACAAACACAGTTTCTCCAATAAGTCCTTTTCAATACCGAGTTACATCTTTTACATTTTTTTCCGCACGGACACACCCCAAAAGCAAATTTCACCAGGGATGGGGACCTCTCTGACCGAATTCCAGCAGACCTTACACGAGGACCTTGAGTGAGTCCCTGGGCCAAATCCTCCAGAGGAGTAAATCCGCTGCCCGTTATTTCCCCGCCGCCTCGAAGGGCAGGACGAGGTCTGCGGTAGGCTGCTGTGCAGACCGCTGGCTGTTGGCTGCCTCAGCCCAGCACTGCCCCAGTAAGTCCACTGGGTTTTGGCTTGGCAGAACTTGAAGTCCTCCCCGCTAATCCAACAACCTGCCTCTATCAAAGGACACGCAGCATGCCTTAAATCAATATTTGAATGCCTGGGCCCCCTTTGCACTCGGATCCTCCCTCCCCTAACATTCCTTCCTGCTGTGAGCTGGCACATTTTGGGGCAGGAGGGCAGGCAAGAACTAAAATTCCAGAGAGAATTATTTGTTTCGTCATGAAACAAAGCACCTGAAGCCGAGCTGGCCTTGATTATGGGATTCTGATGCTGCCGAGGGACGTTCAGAGCTTACAAGACTTGTCGTATTTCCATTTTTCTATGGTTTGTTCAGGCTGGAGCCTCAGCCTCTGCCCTTCTCCCAGGCATCCAAAGACGTGAGTGCGACACCTTCCCAGATTCAGAGAGCGCAGAAATCTGCCACATTCAGAGTTCCCTGGGCAGCATCTTCCCCTCTGCTGCACACAGATGCCCAAATATTATTCCCAAGCAGCCAAGGCCTTGGTTTTAGCTTTCTTCAAGAATGTGTTGGTTTTTTTAAGCAGAGGGTCTCTCCCCACTACACCATACAGGAGGAAGGAGGGCATGGACTGAACCATTAGCTCAGGTTCTAAACGGTAACCCAGCCTGACCTAACGTGACAGAAATGCCAACTTCGGGGACAACGCCACTACCTGAGGGCCAAGGTGTCCCCAGCATCCACGGGGGCAGTATTAAAGCCACCTCAGGTGAACCCCTGGAGAGCAATATTTAAAAGCATGGTGGTGAGGCTGAAGCAGAGAAGTTGTGGATATCCCATCCCTGGAGGGGTTCAAGGCCAGGCTGGATGGGGCTTGGAGCAACCTGGTGTGGTGGGAGGTGTCCCTGCCCAGGGCAGGGGGGCTGGAACTGGATGATCTTTGAGGTCCCTCTTCCAACTCTAACCATTCTGTGATCCTCAGCAGAGCAGCAGCTCCAGGCTGTGCACAGAAAGCTGACAGAGGTGGGGGTTTCACGGACACCGTGTGAAGCTCAGAGGGCCATATAGGTCCACAGGGGACCTCATGGCTGGTAGTGATGGGGAAGGTGGCTGCGCTGGTGGCACCCTTGGCTTGCTGTAATTGCCTTGGTCATCAAGGACATGGTACCACCACGTCTTCACTGTGGTGAGCACGGGGGAGGCAGAGGGATAACCAAAGGCACCAGGGAATTCTGCAAAGAAATTAGCTTAAAGCCCTGAGGTATCTTCCCCGGACGCTATCCCTACCAGAGCTGGATACACTTTCTCGGTGCTCAGTTCTCCTCAGTGGAGGTTTCTGGCTGTCCCGGGGGCAGAATACTCATCCCTTCCTCCCCCCCTTAGCAAAACAGCGTTGCATTTGCTTGGCTCCGTGTTCTGGAAGAGTCTGTGGTCACCCGCGGGGTGCGAGCCCCGGCTCTGCGGGGGGAATGGCTGGCACCTATCAAGTTGCCACCTTACTCAATGCACAGCAAGCAGCTGAATAAATGTTAATGCAGACCATAAATAAATTAAGGCGCTTCTCCGCTTACCGGCATCTCTTCTGAACCTAGATGAAAGGCTGCCGGGGGGGGAAAACCAGTGTGGCTCCAGGCAGAAGCCAAGGAAAGGGCTGGAGGGAAGCGTTTCTGTGTAGTGCTTTGCACAGCGGGCTTCTGCCACCCCTTTCCATGGTGACACCCAGGTGGAATCCTCCAGGTGGTCATCTGAGGTGCTTTGGTGGTCGATCAGACAGCGCTGGCTCTCGTGACGGCCGTGAGAAGCTGTGTAGAGTCAAGGGCAGTTTAATGAGTGTAAGGGATTTCTCATGGGGCTGTAGGAAGGATCTTGCTCTGCAGTACCATCAGAGCAGCCCATTTCCTCTCGGGTGTCTGTCCTTAGGGTCTTCAGCCACTTTTCAGCGCCTCTGGCCAACTCCTCGGGTGTCTCTACCTCTTATTTCAAGGGCACAGAAGTGCCCCAGGGTAGGACGTGGAAGGGCACTGCAAGGTGTGAGACACCAGCCTGCCAGGAGGGCAGGGCTCAGCTGGCATCCAGACCTCTGAGACCCCAGCTCCAACCTGCCCACCCCACCCTGGATACGCTCATTTCTAGGAAAAAACGAAACTTGTCGGGGTTCAAGGCTGGAAAAAGGACTTTGGAGGAAGAAAAGCTGCCCGTAGCTTGAGTCAGGCTGGAGAGACGTGGTGCTGAGCAGCAACAGCCAGGATCACTTGACACTGTGCTCCCCGTAACACAAGACGGGCTTTGGTGCTGTAACAGGACACGGGACGCTAACACAAAGAGAAGAGCCGTTCCCAGTGTGGCCCTGGACAGGTATCATCTGCCCAAGGAGCTGTGAGGAGACGGACTCCACCGGTGCCGGCTGCTTGGCAGAGGATGCTGGCGCTGGCTTGGCAAAACACACCGATGGCGAAGGAGTAAATGATGTTTAATGGTCACAAACCAACACCTGGGGGTCTCCACAGACCTCCCTTGGCTCCCAAGAGGGCCTCCAGCCCTCAGCCATACGGGGAGTTCTCCAAGATGAGACTTGCCAGCCCTCAGCATGGTCCCCAGGCTGTCATTCCTCTGACAGCTCTCCTGCACCCTCGCCTGCACCCTGGATGAGCCCACCAGATACCCACCACCAGCAAGAGTCACCCCAAAAGCAGAAAGACAGAAAGATTGACTCCAGCCAATGCTTTCCCTAAAGCTGCATTGCAAACCTGCGTTTTACTGACGGTTCCGCACCATGACCAACAAAAAGCTTGTTATTTGCTATTAGTTATTCCCTGCCCACATCATGAACTTGTTAATTACTTCAGCTGGAGGCCACGAGGAAGTCGCACAGTTCTCAATGGGAGCACTGAGGTGCTGTTCCTCCCCCACAGCCCTCTGGAAGAGGGTTTGTGCGTGGATTTGACACACAGGGGTATTATCTGCAGGATACAGCCCTGGCAGGAGAGGTGGCAGACCGAGGTCCCTCAGCTACGCAGCTGGGGTGAGAGGACCACGCACATGGTCCCAGGGGGATCTGGGCAGCACTTGCATGACGCTGCTCACCATCGTGTCCCTCAGATGCAGATAGATCCTCTGCCCTTTAGCAAAAGTTAAAAATGGAAAGCACTAGCAATCATCGAGAGGATTTGAGGTTCCATGGCTCGGTGGGAAGGCCAGGAGATGACAGGGAGATGGAGGGAACTGGTGCTGAGCTCAGCGGTACTGACCTAACAGGGATTTACCAGGTCCAGCATCTCCTGTACACACCGTTCCCCCAAAGCTCTGCCTGCCCAGGATCTCCAGAGCTCCAGACAGGGCAGAGGGACACACAGCTGTGTCTCCAACCTGCTGCACCACGTGGCCAACACATTACCCCCTTGGACACTGCTTTCCCCTGCTCCTGCCCTTTGCCGGGACAGGCTGGAAGCTGCTCGGAGGAGGGACTGTCCTGGGATGCATTTGCTTGTCACAACGGGTCAGTAATAGGGAGCCCCAAGAGCTCCTGCAGAAAAGCAGAGCAGTTTTCCCACGTGCTGTCCCGTGCAAGGAAGCCCTGGGCAGTGGCCATCACAGGTCTGAATCAGAGCAGTGCCCGAGACATCAATTCATAGAATCATAGAATCATCCAGGTTGGAAGGGACCTCCAAAGGTCATCTAGTCCCACCTCCCTGCAGTCGCAGGGACACCCCCAACTAGCCCAGGTTGCCCAGGGCCTCATCCAGCCTCACCTGGAATATCTCCAGGGAAGGGGCCTCCACCACCTCCCTGGGCAACCTGGTCCAGTGTTCCACCACCCTTAAAGAAATTTTTTCTAATATTCAACTTAACTTAAATCTACTCTTCATAGAGTTCCCCACCTCCTCCGCTGCCAGCCCTGAATGACTCCCTTGTCCCTTCCCCGCTGCTCCCTCGGTGCCATTTCAGCTTCTTTCTTCACATTCCCACCCGAGATTCCAGCCTCAGATTACCCCGGCTCCCCTCCGACGCTGCCTTGGGGTCACCCTTTTATTCAAAGCCCTGGACATTTAATACCCCAACTGGAAACAGGGCTGGGAGAAAATTGGGAAGCCAGAATTGCTGTTGGTTCCTGCAGAACAAAACCCAAGCGGTGGGGAAGGCGAGGGACACAGAGGCTCAGCTCAGCCCTGACTGGAGCTACTGGGAGGACTGGGCTGTATTCCGGGTGCTGCTGGTTGGGCTCAGCCCCCGTGTTGGGACAGCAGTTGGTGACAGAGGTGCCGCAGAGAGGGACCTGCCACCTCGGCCACCGCCGTGCCCACACCGCATCTCCAGTGGTCCTTCTTCTTTGCCACTTTGAGACCACTGAGCACAAGTTCTCTCCTCGTGTGCAGTAACAGCTCAGAAGCTACTGACAGAATATTTCCTCAGATGGAAGGGGGTTGTTGGATACGCCCAAGAGCCTCAGCAATAAAAGCTGTGCTAGTTAAAAACAAAAAAAATAAAGGGGAAACTTTTCATCAAGAGGGTTGTTTCGTCCTCAAGTAAAGCAAATTTACCAGTTTAATTAAATCAACGTTCCCTCTGTCTTACTAAACACATTCTGATGTCCAAAAAATGTTATGACCAGCTATAGGGAGCTCAGCAAACACGCTTTGGATTCTTTGATGAGACACAGTTTGGCATTTCTTCCAGCCCTGCTTGTGAAGGAAAAAAAAAAAAAAAGGCACAGCTCTGTCCCTGCAGCTCCCCAACACCCCTCCCCTCAATATTTTCTGCTGAGCAGCCCCCGGGAGCCTGCCCAGCCGCCGGTGTGCCACGCTCCAGCCCTGCCCGCGCTCCCCGGCACAAACACGCAGTGTTTCTTCGTGTACTGGGTCCTTGCACAACCCAGGAGCTGGGTCAGGTTTTTGTTTGCTCTTCTAGAGTGGGCTGTGTCTTCAGCTAATAAAACAGGAATGTGAGCACTTTGGTCTGAGCTAGTGGCAAACACGAAGCGTGCCGAGGAGGAATTTAGCCTCCTGACACCTAACGAGCAGCTGCCGACACGCTCTCCGGAAAGCGGCTCCCCTGTGCCACGGACCATTCATACCTCTGCCCGTCCCCAACCTCAATGAGGGCCTTTCTCATTCACTTCAAGACCTTCCAGATCAGGTTATAACGTGCCACTTCTCAGCCACAGCTGTAAAGATTCCCAGCATCGCAGCCACTGGTACAGACAAGCTCCGGTGGTTCAGAAAGTCCCAGGGTGCTACTGGGAAACCAGGCAGCTCGATGCTTCAACGTGCACCGGCAGCTGGAGACACCCCACCTGGAGTCCTGTGTCCAGCTGTGGAGTCCTCAACACAGAAAGGACGTGGAGCTGTTGGAGTGGGTCCAGAGGAGGCCTCAAACATGATCAGAGGGCTGGAGACCCTCTGCTGCGAGGACAGGCTGAGAGAGTTAGGGGGGTTCAGGCTGGAGAAAAGAAGGTTCCGGGGAGACCTTGGAGCCCCTTCTAGTTCCTCAAGGGGCTCCAGCAAAACTGGGGAGGGACTCTTGGTCAGGGAGGGGAGCCCTAGGATGAGAGGGAAGGGTTTGACCCTGAAAGAGGGGAGATGGAGATGAGACGTGGGGGAAGAACTTCTTTGGTGTGAGGGTGGTGAAACCCTGGCCCAGGTTGCCCCGAGAAGCTGTGGCTGCCCCATCCCTGGAGGGGTTCAAGGCCAGGCTGGATGGGGCTTGGAGCAACCTGGGGTGGTGGGAGGTGTCCCTGCCCAGGGCAGGGGGGAGTGGGACTAGGTGATCTCTCTACAACTCCCTGAAAGGAGGTTACAGAAAGGCAGGGGTCGGTCTCTTTTCCCAAGAAATAGGCAATGGGACAAGAGGAAATGGCCTCAAGTTGTGCCAAGGGAGGTTCAGATCAGGTATCAGGAAAAGTCTTTACTCTGAAAGGGTTCTGAAGCCTTGGAATGGGCTGCCCAGGGAAGGGGTTGAGGCACCATCTCTGGAGGCATTCAAAAGCCGGGTTGACATAGTCCTTAGTGATATGGTTTAGCGATAGTTTTTCTCAGTTAGGTTGATGGTTGGACTCGATGGTCTTATAGGACCCTTCCAACCAAGACAGTTCTATGACTCTATGATCTTTAAGGTCCCTTCCAACTCAAACCATTCTATGATTTTATAAGAAGCTACAAAGATGCTTCCAAAATAGAGCCGTCCCTGCACCAGCTGACCTCGGGGACCCCCGGGCAGGGAAGCCTCTGCAGCAGCAGGGTCTGGATCTGCAGATGTCTCCCTTTTTGGGGGCTCAGACATGGCAGTGCCCAAAACCAGAGCCTCAACTAACTCCTCAGGAGCCAGAGCATCCTCCAAATGGGCAAGGGAGCAGGAACCCGTGGGATGGGCAGGTCCATGCTGCCGCAGATGGGACCTGACTCCCTGCTCAGATGCCAGGAACAGATGCCGTGTTGACAGGCTGCTTCCTAACGAGGGCTCCGCTAATTTGCATGGTTGCCATTAGCATACAGAGGCATGTGCTGCTCTGCTTCCCTTCTGGAGGGCTGTGTCCTGACCCGTCGGTTTGGCACAAAGACTAGCTCACGCTTCGCTGGCAGTTTACTATAAACAGCATGTGCACTGCTAGATAACGTATAGAGAACATAAAGAATTGGCAAGCTGCAGAAGACAACAGCCAGGACTTCCCTTAGCCTGGTCTAATAGATGTGGAAGCCAGGGAGGTCGCTAACATGATGCAGGGGGTGGATGAGCCGTCCTTGGTCTGGCATCTCCAAAGAAAACAAAGCTAATCCCATACATTTTGGGTTCCTCACGGGCTGCTTCGCACACAACTTGTCCTTCCCCGGGTTTTCTGCTGCACCTTCTGCCCAGCAACAGCTGAAAACAAATACGGGGAGGACCAGGGAGGATCCCGTGTGATAAAACTGCCTCATTAATCAGGGAAGGATGTGCAGGGAGGGGAGGTGGGGGCCTTCACAGCTCTGGTGTAACTGGCTACACCACAACCGAGTTTGGCTCTGGAGAACAGCAAGAGCACAGGCGAGTTTTTGTTTAGAGCAGTTTAGAATATAAATGGACAGAAAAAGATGGTATCTCGGGACTGAGCTTTGGGACCCAGCCTGTAACCCCCGTGGCACCCCAGCGCTCCCCCTGCCAGCAGCAGCAAAGAAGGGCTCAAATATCCCTGAAACTCCAGGAATACGGTGTGTCACAGCAATCCTGAGACATTCTGCCCTCTCACAAACACCTAAGACAATGCAAAAAGAGCAGAAGCCCCCCACTATAACCCACTCCCAAGCTGGGGAAAGCAGAGTATGGGAGGAGCACGCCCCGTATTCTGCCTGTTTACCCCATGTGTAGAGGCAGAAGCATCACCTGCGCGGCACCACACAGCCGTGCCTCAGCCCTTGGCAACCGGAGCTGGTTCTGGCACACCGAACACCTTTTGGCTATCTGCTTCGGAGTCAGGCAGGCTGAACCCCGGGGAGCCCATCTCCCTCCTCCCCAGGCAGGTGTTGCTCCCTGCTGCAAATACTCCCAGCCCATTTTGGAAGCCGGCAGCAGAGGCAGGGTCGAAGCCCAGGCACCCCCCGTGGGGTATCTTACTCCCACGACCACCCTTTCTCCCACCCTTGAGCCCAACTGGTACATCATCCTGGGGATGCTCTGCCCCACTTGGCAGAGGGCATGCAGGAGAGGGGACGAGCCCCCTTCTGCCCTCCTTTGTACCACTCTACATCTCTAGAGACTTAAACCGAGTTATTTTGACTCAAAGCTGGTCCCAGCAGGCAGAACTTATCCCACGAGCCCATCCCTCACGCACGCACGCTGTCAGGCTGGAGAGAACGTTCACAGCCACATCCCAGCTCCCTGCAAAAGTGGCTGTTGCATAGAAATGGGGAGGGAATTTGGCACTAAAGGTGTGGTTTGGTTTCCTGGAACAGGCGGATATCCCTGTCCCTCAAACCAGGACACCGTTCCTCCAGGATGTGCATGAATCCTGGTTTTTCCCCCACCTCACCTCTCATTTATCCCCCTCTCTTTCATCCCTTCCACTCCTCAACACAACGCCAAACAGGATGTTCTCCCTTCCAGCCAAGATTTTAGCCTCATCACTGGGATTTCAGCCCAGAATCCCGTTCTGAACCCTTGGATAAAGCCCATCTTGCTGCCCCTGCAGCGGTCGGAGCTTTTTCTAGTTCACGTGGACACTGGTGCCCGTGGGAAATACCATTCCCCCAGCACTGTTTATCCCTAGATAGTGGTGATAGATGACATTCTTTAGGGAATGGCTTCACAGTTTTCCCCACCCCCTGGGTTGGAGGCAAGATTAACAGCAGCTGGTTGGGAAGGGACGGAACAACTGAACTGAATTCAGTTAAAGGACAGTTTATAGGGCTTTTTCCCTAAAAGGGGCGTCTTAGGGCTCACCCAGCCAAATTCTTAGAGGCAAGAGATAAGTGTGGATCTGGTAAAGCATCTCAAATTATGCATTCAGAACCTTCTAGATCACCCATAACATTCAGGCAAGAGTTTTGGCTCAGCAATGGCACCACCATGAACGACCCCATGAATGGGTCTCAACAACCCCAGGCAGCGCTACAGGCTTGGGGAAGGATGGCTGGAGCTGCCGGGTAGACAAGGACTTAGGGGTGTTGGCCGACTGTGGGCTGAACAGGAGCCAGCAGTGTGCCCAGGTGGCCAAGAAGGCCACCAGCATCCTGGCCTGGGTCAGGAGCAGTGTGGGGAGTAGGAACCAAGAGGTGATCATCCCCCTGTACTCAGCACTGGTGAGACCCCACCTCCAGTGCTGTGTCCAGTTTTGGACCCCCGACCACAAGAAAGACATTGAGGTGCTGGAGCGGGTCCAGAGAAGGGCAACAAAGTTGGTGAGGGGTCTGGAGCACAAATCTTATGAGAGGCTGAGGGATCTGGGGGTGTTCAGCCTGAGGAAGAGGAGGCTGAGGGGAGACCTTCTCGCTCTCTCCAACTCCCTGACAGGAGGCTGCAGAGAGGCGGGGGTTGGTCTCTTCTCCCAAGTTACAGATGACAGGACAAGGGGTGATGGCTTCAAGTTGCACCAGGGGCAGTTCAGGTGAGATATTAGGAAATATTTCTTTCCTGAAAGGGTTGTCAGGTATTGGAAAGGGCTGCCCAGGGAGGGGGTTGAGGCACCATCCCTGGAGGTATTCGACAGAAGTTGACTTGGTGCTCAAGGGTATGGCTTAGTGTTGGGTGGTGTGGGGTGGGGTTTATGGTTGTTGGGGGTTTTGGGGGTTTTTTTTTGGATTTTTTTTTTTCCCCATTGGTTGGACTAGATGATCTTAAAAGTTCCCTTCCAACCTAGGGGATTCTGTGACCCCTCATTGCTCTTTAGGCCCCAGCAGCAGGTCACACCAGTCACCTTCCTCCACATGAGACAGGATCCCTGTGCTCTGAGGGGTTTTTTTTTGGTGGCCAGACACCAAAAGCAAGGGACAGAGCTGTATTGTTTAGCCCAGCTCTTTGGCTCTCCTGGCAGACAGAAAGGCAAAAGCACAGTGGTGGTCACTGTGGGCTCGTGCCAGCTTTTGTCACCTTCGGATATTTGCTGTCCCAGTGACATTGCCCCGGAGCTCTCTTTGCCCTTCGCAGCTCAGCCCGTGTTAGATCCAAAGAGCCACCCATCGCTACGGCCTCTCATTTCCATGGTTGGAAGGGACCTCTGAGATCATCAAGTCCAACCCCAGCAGAAGATAATTCACTTAAACAGAGGTACAGGTCAGTGTCTAAGCTCTGACAGCAGCTCCCACCCGACCGAGGGAACAATCATGGCAATATTCCTGCAATGCTAATTTATCACCTAGGGATTATGCAAATCCTGCACCTCCTGGGGCCAGGGCACGGGTTGGATAACACCCTGGGTGCTCGGGTCTTCTCCGTTGCTTTGCATTTCTACATCATCCTGCATCCTCGTACAAGAGGTGTCAGATAAAGCGGGAGGAAATTAGCTCCCACCGCTAACGAGCCAGCGTTCGCTCATACACAATTAAGCAGAGAGAGGACCGGGCTGTGCAAAAGGACAGTGTGGGAGCCACCCGGGACAAGTGACCCCTCTTCTGATGGCGCTTCTGGCCAAGGGAGTTCACTTGTCTAACGTCAAGGATCCACAGGTACAGATCTCCCCGCGGGGATGGCGCTGTGTGTGGCACACTGGGAGCAGCCCAGTAAGAGACAGATTTAAGTCAAGGCAAATAACGATGCATCCACGGAAAGGTCTATAGCATTTCACCACTTTGCTTTGAAGCAAAATGACAAAAAAACCCTCTTTTTTCTTTTTTTTTTTTTTTTTTCCAAAAGCACCCACGTCCCTCAGATCGACGTGGCCTAAGACTAACTGTTTTATGACCTGCAGCCTGGATCTTTTAATTCTTCCTGCGTTTAAATCAAAACTAAGTGCTAGGGGAGGAGATTGCAGTGTTCTGGCACCCTGCTGTCCCCGGAAAGCCTGGCTGTTTCCAGGCCTCGTGGTTGTATTTGCGGATGCCAGGAGGAAACACAAAAATAAGAGTTTCCATGGGTGTGGGGGGCAGGTGGGAGCCAAGGAAACAGAAGGGATTTCAGAAGGAACAAGCAGACACCTTAAAGAAAGGGACAGGAAAGAGAATATGCAGAAACACCCCCTTCCTTGCGCTGGGACGTCACTCGAATGGCATCCCGAGACAAAATAGAGGCACTTTGTTCTAGTTCTGCGACGTTTAAAGGTAATGCAGAGACACGGCAGGAGAATGAGAGGGAAGGGGAACGTCGGCACCGTCTCCCTGCCCCAGGGCTCACTTCTGTCCCTGGAAAAGGCTGCAAAGTGCCCAAAGGGGCCAACCCCAAGTCCAGGGGGTGGGACGCGGGGGCTAAACAGAGCTCAGAGGTGTCAACAGGTCCCCAAGACTTCTAAGGGCTTCTCCAAAGATTTTCCCAGAGGTGCTCGCTGAGATCCCCTCTCATCACAACACCCGTGGCTTCCCTGAGCTTGGAGGAAGGGGGCAAAGGCATCGAAGGGACCCCAGAAAGCCTGGAGGCCACCAGGCACTGCCCTGACCACTGGTGCCAGCTCCCTGGGCTCCTCTCCCAGAAAGCCAACCTGCAGCCTGGCAACCTCTTCTCCTACCAGAACCACAGACCTTCACTAATCTCCTGTTGGAAACTGTCCCCCTGATATACTTCCCTTCCTCAGGGACTCCCAGCTCCCAACGTGGCTCTTGCACCCTTCTTTTCAGGGCTGGAGATGTTTTTCTGTGTCCTAATGTAAAACCTCTTTGTTTCCAGCCCAACCACTTCAGCCTTTTCCACTCCCTTTTTAGAAAGGAAGGGACGGGATGTCTTAAAAATCCAGATTCGTCTCCATCCCACCCAGACGCGGTGTTCTCATTTCCATCAGTGTCATCTATTTACACGAGAAACGCTTGGTGAGGAAATTGAGGTTACCAAAAGAAAAAATAAAAGAGTTGCTCACATCAGCCCCGAATCCCCGCGGGGGCGCGTTGCCGTGTGCCCTGTTCCAGACCTTGCCCCACATCTGAAGTAGGACGGGCTGCAATTAAAACCGGCAGCAAACAAAGTCCCATTGACCCTTCAATGCCAGCCTAAGGTGGGAGGAGTAATTAATTTACTCAAGGTGACTCTGGAAGCTAATCATAGAATGTTTAGAGTTGGAAGGGACCTCAAAGGTCATCGAGTTCCAACCCCCCCGCCATGGTGAGCCTGGTGTCTGTGTTCCAACCCCCCCACCATGGTGAGCCTGAGCCCCAGCTTCTTTATAAACCAGCCCAGCTCCAGAGGAACCAGTGAGTCACTGGGAGAGGAGCTGTAGACAGCATTTAGGTACCAGGAACAGCTGTTCCTCACCACAGCAGCTCTCTTAAACGTAGCCCAGGTGAAGATCTGGTTGATGCTTTCACTGGGTGTGAACAGGTTGTGTGTGCCCCTTGGTGGAACATCTCAGATCTAATCAGACCCCCCCCTTGGCAGCTGCGAGGGGAGGGTGGTTGATTTGTCCCCTGGTTTATTTGGAGCTTTGGTTGCTGGAGGTTTTTCAGCGTGGAGCGGCCTGGGAGCAGTGTCCCACGAGGGACCTGTCTTGCCTGGGGAGAAGCAGGCGCTGTCTGATCAACACCTAGAAATACTTCAAGGGGGGTGTCAGGAGGAAGGGACCAGGCTTTTTCCAGTGGTGCCCAGAGACAGGACAAGAGGGAATGGGCACAAACTTGACCATAAGAAGTTCCTTTGAAACATGAGGAGGAACTTCTTGGCTTTGAGGGTGGCAGAGCCCTGTAAGAGGCTGCCCAGAGAGGTGGTGGAGTCTCCATCTCTGGAGACATTCAAACCCCACCTGGACACGTTCCTGTGGGACCTGCTCTGGCAGGGAGCTGGAGATGATCTCCAGAGGTCCCTTCCAGCCCCACAGCATTCTGTGATTCTGTGACTTGCAAGGTATGAAGGACTCAGATGCCAAGGTGATGGCACACCTCGGGCTTAAAGAGTGTTGGAAAAGGGTTAAAATTAGAAATCAGCTTGAAATCAGTTTCCATCAACCCTTGCCAGGCTCTGAAGGAACGCAGCAGCATCTCTTTCTGTGATTGTTGCCTCTGGGCTACCTCTGTATGTTAAGCACGTCCTGCAGCTGCAGACATGTTTGCTGCCAGTGCCCAGCCCTGCATCTTTAGAAAAATATCAAGAAAAGCTTAACTTAAAAGCTCTTCTCTGTGGGCTGAGGAGAAGGGTGAAAACCCCAAGCTAAATCCCAAGGAAAGCTTGTTCTGCAGAGACACCTGCTGGCAAGGCCACCGAGCTCAGGGTCACGCTCACCCTCCTGCCATAGAAGTGAAGTAGAATTAAAAGCCTAAGGGAGATGTAAGGGGAACGCAGGGGAAAAGCTTCACGCTATAGAGGTGGAACCCCGAGCAAAAGCATGCCCCAAACCCACAGGCATCCCAAGCCCCAACCCCGATTCCTCCCCGCCCTGTGCCTGAGCAGAGGTTTGCAGCTCAAAGGAGTGAAAGCATCTGAAAGATGCTCAAGAAAATGCTGCGAGAGACCTGCAGCCTCGTATACCTGAGAGCTTCGAGCTTCTTCAGCCACCATCAGCTTTTAACCACCCTCCCCGCCAGCTCTCTGATTTTAGGACAGCCAAAGAAACCCCAAATTCCCACTGGGTGCGAGCTAAAAAAATCAAAGTAACCTGAAATGGGAGCACTGACAGGGACCGGATGAGTTGGCTTAAAAATCCCATCCCATTCTAAATAGAACACATCCAGGTGTGAAGCTGCATGTTACACGCAGCAACACACATGCTCATGAGGAAGGACATTTGCAGAAGTCCTGGCATCAGTGCCAAGGGGCCACGTGCCCATAAGGTATTTTAACCCCTGTCAGTTCTCTGGGAAAGCAGCAGATTCAGGCCAGTTTCTCCTTCCTTTGTGCAGAATCTACCAGCAGGAGATTTAAATAACAGGAATTCAGGTGAGAAGAGAATACAAGGACACCCCCAGGACTAAGCTAAAGCTCCAAATCCGTGCTTTGGGCTTTGTTTTCTGCTCGTCGCAGCAGGATGCTCCTTTCACTGCATTTACTCCTTGCACACACATCACAAAGGAGACCAGGCATCAGAGTTGACAAATTACCCCCCACCAGCACTTGGGCTGTAATTCAGCATCACACCTTCTCCATCGCCAGCTGCAGGAACCACCATCCTTTCTGATCCAAATCCTCATTTCTTTGTCCAATCACTGCAGCCCTTGTAATCAATCAAAAACATTGCTGGCATTTCTTTTAAATCTTTGGGGAGAGTTATTTAATGAACATGCATCAAGCTACTAAAGACATAAACTAAAGCAACATTTTGGAAAGTTTTACTTGGGTCTTGTACCACTTCACAAAAAAAAAAAAAAAAAATGGAAACCGACCCAGTGAGTTCCTCCAAGGATATTCGTTTTCAAGGTGCCAGCCTCTGGAATGTGACATTTGTGAAACGGGACCACACGGCCCGTGTTCAAAGAAAAGGGGAAAACAAGAGAGAAAACAGCATCCCAGAGAAGGCATTAAAGGGAGCTTTGAAGTAGCTCACAAGTAAATGAATGTTAATATCGACTTCTTTGAAGCACGAGGAGCCCTGACCTCTGCTGTGTTACGAAATGCCCTGCTGCTGTTGAGTCCGGGGGGCTCGGGGGGCTCTGACACGGGCTGCAGGAAGGATGAAAATATATAAAACTGCAGTTGCCTTCTCTAAGCAAACCAGAGCTCAGAGGATGTCCTCTGCTGGTCAGGAAGCTGGTTTCAGTTTGCCAGCCCCCAGATCGCTCCAGGCCTGGGTAGTTCCTCTCTCTTCTTGAAGCAAAATACGCATAAGGAATCCCTGGACAAACACCAACGAAACAGCAACCAGGAGCTGACGGGGCAAATTCTTGCAGGATTATATTCAACAGCCTCATGAAACTGCAAGCAATTTTTTTTCCCCTCCGATTGCTCTTTACTGCTGCTTTCCAGTAAGAACTGCGGGAAGTAATGAACCTTTGTTGCCTCATAAAAATACGGTCCAAGAGCCGGCGGTTCTGCCGGGCTGGCCTGGACCCCTGCAGCCCTCCCTGCCTCTGCTGCGCTGTCCTGGGGCCGGCCATGGAACCCAAGAGAGCGAATTAAAAACATCACAGAGTGCAGCAGGTTCCTTCCGGGAGGTGATTCAAAGGGCTGTTACGTCCAAACCAGTGGGTTGTGGTTGGATTTTTAGTTATTTATTTCCCTGTCTTGCCACATGCGTGTCATGACTTTCCACCAGCCTTCTGACGGCTCTCCTCACCCCCCAGCCCTCTGCCAAGAGCTTCCCAGGTCAGTTGTTGTGATGGTGTTGGGGCTTCCCTTTATGGAATCAGGGAATTGTCAGGGTTGGAAGGGACCTCTAGAGACCACCCAGTCCCACTCCCCAGTTAAAGCAGGATTGCCCAGAGCACATCCCTCTGGACTGCATCCAGGTGGGGCTTGAAGGTCTCCAGAGAAAGGGACTCCCCATCCTCCTTGTGAACCCTCTGCCAGGGCCCGGCCACCCTCACCCCAGAGAAGTTCCTCCTCATATTTGAATGGAACTTCCCACATTCCAGCCTGTGCCCGTTGCCCCTTGTCCTGTCCCTGGGAACCCCTGAGAAGAGTCTGGCTCCATCCTCCTTCAACCCACCCTTCAGACACTTATAAGCATTAATAATTTACACTGGGTTTCGTTTCCTCCACAAACGGTGCTGACCTCCAGCAATCAAATTACCAGCAGCATTAAGGGACACAACTCAAATACGTACCCCACATACCCCATTGGCCAGTCCTCGTTACAGAAGTTAACATCATTAATATGTCTCATTATAACCAATACTCCGATTGACACCGAGAAAGACCGCAGCACCCCATCACGACAGCTAGAATTCTCGGACCCCCAACATACCAATGAACAGCCAGTGCAATTAAGGTTTCTTTTTCTCTTCTTTTTTTTTTGCAGAACAAAGGAAAAAATACTCCAACTCCAACGTCATTATGCACGAGACGTCCCAGTACCACGTACAGGTGAGTGTGCAATGAAACGTTAAAGGGCTCAAAGGCCAACGTCAGCGATAGGTGCTGGTAAACGCAACACGTTTCATTTGTCCTGGACCTTCTTTAGGCCAAAGAGGAGCTGGGAACCTTCTTACAAGGAGCAAGTGTTGCTCTTCACACCCCTTTCAGACTGCGTCGTCCACTGGGATTGAGCTGTGGGTCACTACGGTCCTGCCAGCCCAGACCCAGAGGCTGAGACCACCTGAATCCTCTCAATCACCTGTAACACCCTACTGAAGCTGTGGTCACAGGATGGTTTGAGTTAGAAGGGAACTTAAAGCCCTCCCAGTGCCACCCCCTGCCCTGGGCAGGGACACCTCCCACCACACCAGGTTGCTCCAAGCCCCATCCAGCCTGGCCTTGAACCCCTCCAGGGATGGGGCAGCCACAGCTTCTCGGGGCAACCTGGGCCAGGCTCTCACCACCCTCAGAGGGAAAAACTTCTTCCCAATATCTAGTCTAGGGCTCCCCTCATCTTGGCTTCTCATCCAGCTCCTTCAAGCACAAAAGGACAGGAATGTAATGAGCTAAGTAGGTGGAACACAGGAATTTCTTCACCACAGGCACTCTGAGAAGCTAGAGAACTATAAGGGCAGCACAAGTCCTCAGACAATCCCTCTCCCAAGACTGACCCCACTCATTCCTACAAGTCAGAGGTTCCAGGGTAGACTGGACCCCTCTTTTCAGTTCCTCTTACAATAGTGACTGCTCTGTCTAAAGACAACACCAGCTCCCCTGCCATCTTTTAGTTCTCTGCTGCTCCTCTCCAACCAGGGGAGGTTCAGATCAGATAACAGGAAAAATGTTTACACATTTCCTTCAGAAAGGGTTCTGAAGCCTTGGAATGGGCTGCCCAGGAACGTGGTTGAGGCACCATCCCTGGAGGGATTCAAAAGCCAGGTTGACACAGTGCTTAGAGACAGGGGGGGTTTATCAGAGTTAGTTTGATGGTTGGATTAGATGATCTTAAAGGTCCTTTCCAACCCCGACAATTCTATGAATCTGTGATCCTAACCCCTTGTTTTGGAGAGCAGTAGTTGTTCCGTTATGGCACAGAGTTATCCAAGCGAACAGACCCTGGTACAGCTCCCAGATCCTCCCACAGGGCTACAAACCACTTCCCGTGGTGCACCTCTGGATCGTGCTTGAAACCCACACCGGAGCCCAGTCCAGGCTTGGATGGATGGCTCTTTTCAACTTTAAACTGAAAATGGCAACCACTTTTTTTCTAAGATTTGTTTCCTTTCTGAATAATCAAGACCAGGCAAATTAAAGTGTTGAGTAATTGGAGAGATGAGAATAGGGGGAAAAACCTCAGACATGAGAAAGAGGAAACACTGTACAAGGAAATAGGAAATGGAGAAGCTGTTGTCCTCGGTTCTTCCTCTGCATTTGAAGGGGAGTGGTGGGAGATGTCATCTCTCTCTAAACCCTGTTAAACCCTTCATCATCAGGACGGACAGACAGGTTAAAACCTGGGTTCCTGGGGTGGTTGCAGGAACTTGCCTGTCCAAAGAACAGAACCCACCCCAACGATCTGTCTTTCAGCTCTCCCTCAGCTACCGTGGCCTCTCAAGCAATTCAAAACCGTTCAACCATGACAGGGATTAAGCCAAATTGATCTCCCAAAGTCCCAGACGCCCACTTCAAAAAAAAAAAAAAAAAAAACAACCCAAACCAAAACAAATCAACAAAAGGAGCCAGGCCCAGTGATTCCTGGAATACAACACCATGGTGGAGGCCAGTGGCCTCTGCACCACCAGAACAGAGGTGGCCTCCAAGGCCAGCTGGGCCATTAAGCACTGAAAACTGGGCAAGGCAAGAAGAAAAAACACTTTATGAGGTTCATATTTAGTAGAGAGGGCCCTCTCTTCCCTGGGTGAAGACCTCAGCCCAGCGGAGAGCTTAATTGCACGGTTAGAAATAAAGGAGCCTGTTCAGTTGTTTATAAAGGAATTTAGACTTAGAAAAAAGCCCGTTTGGAAGGAGGCCCCTGGGTGGCCCTGCCCCACGGGTGGCCCTGCCAACCATCCCCATCAGTGACTCCTGCCAAACAAAGTCACTCACGGAAGCAGAGAAGGGACTTTAAACAGTGACACGTACATGAATTCTTCATTAATTATGCCACATGCCACCCGTTTGCGAGTCTCTGCCTCGAACTTTGACCACAGCAAACAGGATTTCAGTAGCAGGCAGGGATGGAGGAATAGGTTTCCTCACAAGAGGCATTTTACAGCATTTGAAGGAATCCATAAGCTGATCAAAGTTTAATGGTGGAGTTTTTATAAGATTTCCCATCTTACAAAAGCTGCTGTATTTGAATGCCCACCTGGATGAAGAAGGGGTTTCATGAGAGAAATCAGAGACTTCCCTTCCTCTCGCCCCACCGGTTTTTATAGTAAGTGGAAAGAAAAAAATACCTGAATGAGGCCAAATAAGACAGGTAGTTTTCCCTTCTGTGAAAATTATCTTAACAGTAAACAACAACGGAATTTATGAAGATTGTAAACCTGGCAGTTAAAATAATGGAACAGATAAGAATGCCCGTCCTCGGAGATAAACCAGTTCACTGCTCAGAAAGAAGAGAGAGGGTTCATCACATCTGCACAGACAATATTGACTTTGCAAATACCTTTTCGGGCACTGCTTTACAATTACAGTAACATACACCCGAGCGTGTTTTCCATATCGCGTGGCTAATCTCAGCTTCCAGCTCCAGGACCTGCCAGGAGCTTGATTTAGACGGTGCCTCGCCCCATACCTTTGCTTTACGAGCACAGGACTGGGTCTCGCACCCTGCGGTGTTCACCCTCTGCTCTTTCCAGTCCTTGTGAATTATCCAATGGGCACCTTAACGACAATTCGGTCACCACAACACCCCCCTGCTCCTCATTCCCACCACTGCCACATACAAGTACACGGATCCTCCTCAGGTCCAGCTGGTCTCTATCTGCCCCCAAGGTTCACAGCCTCTCCGAGGTCCCTCCGTAACCCATTCCCATGGAGGACAGTACTGGTTCCCTGCATGGTTTAATGGCTGGAGAGCAGCCCTGAGGAGAAGGACTTGGGAGTGCTCCTGGAGGAGAAGCTCCCCAGGAGCCGGCAGTGTGCGCTGGCAGCCCAGAAAGCCAACCCCA
>VZRU01001229.1:37597-50704 GCA_013398155.1 Pedionomus torquatus | reverse complement strand
TTCTATGATTCTGTGATACTGGAGTAGGCTCAGCTTTTGCTGCCTCTTAAGCCACATTCTTCTGCTTCGCATCTCCCTGAGCTTTTATAGTTAAAAAAAAACCAAAAACTAAAAAACCAAACCCATGTCCAGGTGGGGTTTGAATGTCTCCAGAGATGGAGACTCTACCACCTCTCTGGGCAGCCTCTGCCACCCTCAAAGTCAAGAAGGTCCTTGTCACATTTGGATGGAACTTCTTATGGAAGGGCCGGTGCAATCAGCTGCCAGGGCTGGGGCTGGCTTGCAGAGCAGGTAGATGTGCCACGCAGAAGCTCCCGAGCCAAAGCCCACGGCTCCCCCCTTGGCACACAGGGCTAACATTTGCCCATGGCTTGTGCGAGCTCTTTACCTGGGACGAATTCCACGCAGGGAGACCTGAGACACGAGCCAAGCACAACGCGAGTGCTTTCAGCTTGGCCAAGTGCAGTTTAACCACTGTATTGCAGACTCCCAAGCCAGTTTTAGAGAAGCCAGAGGGGACTAAGTTGTGTTAAAGCATTTGCAAACAGGCGCTGCTGGACACGGGCCAGACCCACCAGAACTGACAACCCACGAGATAAATATGCAAGTGGTGAAACTCGTTATGAAAACTCCTGCTGCGTTACGAA
Organism: Pedionomus torquatus; assembly: GCA_013398155.1. Classification (NCBI taxonomy): domain Eukaryota; kingdom Metazoa; phylum Chordata; class Aves; order Charadriiformes; family Pedionomidae; genus Pedionomus; species Pedionomus torquatus. The sequence continues at coordinate 50,057 of VZRU01001229.1, read as the reverse complement.
ACCCTGATCTCTCGCCACGGGCTGGTCCTAACAACCAGAACAAACACTTTCTGCAGCGACTCTTTCATGTCCGTGCTCCAGTGAGCAGACAAACAGTAGTTCAAACCCCTAGAGGTAGTTTCACCACTGATTTATGTTACACACACACACGCCCCATCAAAGCCTTTTCACCCATTTTTTAATCTTTTCCTCCCAACTCCAGCACTTGGCCACGTTCATCATGGACAAGAGCGAGTCCATCGTGACGGTGGACGACGCCATTCGAAAGCTCATCTTGCTCAACTCCAAAGAGAAGATCTGGACACAGGAGATGCTGCTGCAAGTGAACGACAAGTCCATCCGCTTGCTGGACTGCGAGTCGCAGGTACCCGCAGCTCTGCAACGGCCACCCCCCTGGGGTATGCTCTGGGCCCTTCCCATTCTGCCCAAAAAAGCAACCCAAAAAAGGACAAATCACTACCAAAATGCACTCCCAGGTACGCGGGGGCTGGCAGATGCTAATTCAGAAGACAGGTAGGTGTGGGATGATTTATTCACAGCCCCAGACACAGATACTCCAGGTGAAAGATACCTTGAGCTGTGCTCCAGGCCAGCAGTAAAACTGCTTTCTGTGGGAGCGACGCAGACATACAGGTCCTCAGAGATCTGCATAAGGCATAAACAGAGAGGGAAGGACGGATTACTGGAATTAAAATAACACACACAGTCACCTTCCACGAGAACAGGGCCCCATCCTGACAGGGGATGCACGTAGGTGCACACAGGGCACATGATCAGGGGGGAAAGAGGAGCCAGATGGGGGAGAGGGATGGTGTTTCGCTGATTTTAGCACTGAGAAATTACAGCATCTCAGCCCAAGGTCAGGCAAGGAGACAGGAGGAGGGTAAGCCCTTCACAGAAAGTACTTTTTCCTCCCAGTGCTCTGCTGGGATACATGACAAGCATACTGGTGCGAGTAGAGCAAAGCAAAAAGACGATGGAGAGCAACAAAGCTACATTTTTGAAAGTCTCATGCTGGGCCCTGTATTGAGGGCTAAAGGAGAGCAAGAGCTCACCTCTGTTTTCCATCCACCTCTCTCCTAAACCACTGCCCCTCCACAAACCTTGGCACGCCTCTTCGAAGAGCCCAGCAAAGCAGAAGCTCTGCCGGGTCTGTCTCCTTGAACAGGAGCCCCAGGAGTTCACACACAGGACCGTTCCCCATCAGTTCAGCGGTTCCCCATGGCCTGACCCCTTCCTCTGTCTCTTCCAGGAGGAGCTGGAGGACTTTCCCCTGCCGACAGTCCAGCACTGCCAAACGGTGCTGAATCAGATGCGCTATTCCTCCATCCTCCTCCTGGTGTGTCAGGATTCGGAGCAACACAAACCCGACATCCACTTCTTCAACTGCGACGAAGTGGAGGTGAGCAGAGCCCTCTTTGCTGGTGTGAAACAGAGACCCAAATAGGCTCCTCGCTGTCTGCCAGCCCTTTCTTCCTCTGCCCGCTAGAAGCCCTTAATCTTTTCCAAAGCAAAGCCTTTGAAAACATTTTCTGTTTTATCTTTGAGGCGGAGATGGTTCACGAGGACATAGAGAGTGCCCTGGCAGACCACAAGCACGGGAAGAAGATTCGGCCACAGACACTCAAGTAAGTACTGCAGGACGCAGCTAGGACTAAAAATAAATTAAATTTATAATGGTAATTCGTACACCAGCCTCAGAAACAGCCCCAGCAGCCTCTGACGGGGCTCTTCTGCCTGGTTTCCCTTGCAGAGCAAACCAAGAGAAGATCAGGCAGAGACAATCCATCCTCCCACCACCGCAAGGGCCGGCTCCCATCCCATTCCAGCACGACATGCGAGGCTCAGGGATGAACAAGAACCGGGTGGCACCTCCTTCCCAGCACGATCCAGGTACTGGGAGCGCTCAGCAAGTCTGGCCTGGGGGCAGGGGACTCATCAGCCCAGACAGACGACCCTCCTGCCAGGGCCTGTGGTTATTCCCTGGAGCCCTGGATAATGAAACGCAGATACACAAAGGCACAACAGTTTGCTGCATCTCTGGCTGTGCTTTCTAAATACATCCAAATGGGGCCACAGCAAACATTTCTACCCACCGGGCCAGCAACAGGCACCTCCTCAATGGCAGCTCAATAAATCAGAGCTCCCAGAAACTCCTTGTAACATCACCTGTATTTGGGGGATACTGAAATTCCCAAGAGAGGTGAAAGCCCCTTGTAAAACTGAGCAATCACATGAAGTTTGGATCAGGTAAAGCGATCTTAAAACGCGTAGACAAGACAGACCTGGTCAGGGAGGCAAACTCCTGGCTCCGCTGACTTCACAGGAGCCAGGATTTCCCCCTCAGAAACGGTGTGGTTGCCATGAACTCCGCTAGAGCCGAGCGGGGAAACGCAGATCTGAGCTCATCTCCCTCATGTCTTAATCTCAAATCTTGCTCCAAAACCATCCTGACTTCAGCCCGTTTGAGCTGACTCGAAAGAACATGTGTCTTTCTTTTTGGAGAAAGAAGTGACAGAAATAAGCTCTTTCCTCTGACATTGGCTGAAGCGCTGCACAAACTGTAAGCCTTTCTTACCACCACCTGTTTTACCACCTTCCCTTCGGATGAATTTCTAGGTTGAAGGAAAACACGTAACGGGGATACTGTAAGAAACTCCAAGGACTCATTCCCTGGGTGGGATTCAAAGCCGAGCAGCTGCTCTGGCTCCCTGAAGGGAGAGCCTATTTCAGCTCTGGGTTTCGGGTGATGAGAGCAAGACCTGCATTTCAGAGCTGGACCACGCATAAGCATCTCCATTCCGACGCACGGCAGTTTTCACTAAAACGGCCAGCCCTTAGCTCTGCCCTTCCCAGGATAAAGCTTTAAGCCCGTCGCTTACCTCAGCAGAGCCGGGCATTTACCCAGGCAGGATTTCTGGGTCTGAGAACACAGAGCCTGACACGAAAGCAGGTGACAGGAGGAAGAAGCCTCGAACGCTGTGTTTGCCGTGATCCCTTCTCCTTTGAAAGGCGCCTTATTGCTTTTTTCTACAAACCCCACCAAAACTAATCACCTCGTTTTAACGCTTTGAGATAACCTACATTTTTTACACTCCTTTTGCCAAAACCACCTCCTCAGTTCTCCCATTTCATAAATCCCACGGTGCCGGCCCTTCCAAACCCCATTCCACCCAGCTCATTTGTTGTCTTTTTCTCTAGGGGCCACCTAGCAATTTTTGATGCTGAAATATCACCCTCTGTTTGAGGGTCCAACTTCTGGAAGCTGGGAGGTGCCTGTGGCAGGTTGTTTGGGTTTTGGTTTTGTTTAATCACAGGAGGATTTATTTTTTTTTAAATACCCATTCAAAACACTCAAGAGACTGCGTGTGAAGCTGCCTGCTTTGTGCATGGCCCTGCCTAAGCATCAGTCACGCAGAATTCCTGGCACGCTGCTTTCCAGCAAGCGACAGTTGCATTCCCTTCCCACTCTCAGGTCTTCTTTCTCAACTACTCTTTAGTGAAACTGGTACCTCTGGGACGAGGAAGGCTCCTGCGGCGAGCAGGGGGTGAGGAGGAGGGGGGGAGTTACTCTAATGGGACTTTACATACACGTGGAGAGCTCTGCAATGCGTGTGGTGGCTCTTCGGCTCCTCTGGGGGTGTAAATCAGCTTGGATTGATCAAAGGCAAAGGAGTTGGTGACTCACAGCATCTGCAGCCCAGGGCTTGCAGGTCTCCGCCCGGAGCTGGCACCTGGCTGCTCTTCACCACCCATTCACCCCTTCTATTTGAAGACAGACAGCGCATCGACACCTTGGAAGACTTAATCAGCAACTTTGATCACCTCCTGCTCCTTGTGGTCTCTTGAGGTGCTCTCACAATCTGGAATAAACAACCACGCTGAGAGTTACCATCCCACAGGTCCCTGCATTTAATGGAGCCTATTTTCAGCCTCTGACAGTAAACACATTTTTCTCTCCCTTCCTTGTTTGCAGACTATGAGCGACGAGGCTCCGGCTCCCACGACCATGAAGAGTCTCGGGCCGTCTTTGCCCAGAAGATTGAAAAAGAAACGGTTGGTAACAATAAGGATGCAGAGTCAATGGGCAGGAGAGGGAGAAGAGAGGAAGGAAGTGAGGTTCCTCTGTGAGCAGATGTTCTATCTGTAGTCCAGTCATTGTTAATCTGGTATCTATCCTTCGAAAAGGGGAACGAAAGCCAAGCTCCATCACTGGGTCACTCCCAACCTCCTTTGACCTGAGGTAGCTCTGCTGGTGTCAGAGCCCAGTCCCCTCTCAGAGTTCTTTTCCGTATATAGTCCATTATCAGGGGTCACTTGTCACATGGATAAATACAGCACACAACCAGGCACGGCTTTGGGTTCAGAAAGTGATGAATTCAGCTTCACTTCGTGCCTGGATTCCCCATTCCTGTCCGTTCTTCCAGGAAATTAAGCCAGCTCCGGACTGGGGCTTCCCAGCTGTGCCCAGTTTGGGCTCTCCCTCACCGTGGTTTGTGGCATTTCTGTCCCCACAGCAAATCCTGAACTGCACCCTGGATGACATCGAGGTGTTTGTTGCCAGGCTTCAGAAGGCTGCAGAAGCATTCAAACAGCTCAACCAAAGGAAGAAAGGGAAGAAGAACAAGAAGAAAGGGCCAGCAGGTACCGTGCAGCAGCGAGAGCAACCGGGGGACAGGGGGGCACGGATGAAGGGCGGGAGGGGACCTCAGCTTACACCCCAACAAGGCAAGGTTGGGCCCAACAGCAGTGACACCAGTTCGGAAGGTGCTGCTGGTCCATGGGGGACTTCTTGTAGAGCACAGAGAGCCTCATGAAGCCTCCAAGGCTTTGGGCTTTTCTTGAAGCCTCGATTTTCAGTAGCCCTAGCCTCAACACCCGGGACTGCTGCGTCTCCTGCATGCCAGCACGATGAAACTGTCCTGAAAAAAAAGAGATGCTCTAATTACGGTGTCTTTCTCTCCACCTTCTCGTGCCAGAGGGCATGCTGACTCTTCGAGCAAGACCCCCAAACGAGGCTGAGTTCATCGACTGCTTCCAGAAAACCAAATTGGCTTTTAACCTCTTGGTGAGACACAGAGGGTATTTTCATTTCCCTGGTGTGGTGGGAGGTGTCCCTGCCCAGGCAGGGGGTTGGGACTAGGTGAGCGTTAAGGTCCTTTCCAACCCAAACCATTCCATGATCCCATGCAGGGCTTTTCCCATATATCACACTAAAAAGCATTTAAAGTGAAATTTGAACTGAAAACACCATCAAAAGACAGAGGAGTGAACTCCAGACTCTTCAGAATCCAGAACAAACATTGTGTCGGGCAGGGGCAGGTTTCTCAGGACGAGTTGTTGAACTGAAATTAGAAGCATAAAGTCCATGAGGGGACAGAACGGCCTCACAACTCCAGCATCTCTTCTCAGACACAGCCCTGACTTAGTTCACAGCTCCACAAATGCTTTTAGAGAGCCAGGAACCGCCGTGCCCACCTCGCCAACAGTGGCACAGAGGCTTCCAGAGACATCCCCACTCCAGATACTCACTTCTGCTTGTGGCCTTTAGACACCTGGGTAGGTTTTTTTGAGAGCTCTAGTCCTTGCTATCCCTAAAAAGCATAAAGCAAAGGACTGCAAATATCAAAATGTAATATATTAATTAATTTGTTCTCTCTGATTCTGTCTCAGAGCAGCTGTAAAGCTGCCTCGGCAGGGCCCTGGGAAGTCTCTGGTTAAGAATAACATTACCCTGATGCTTCTGGCTCCTCTTTCCCCACTGGAGGAGCTGTTGTCTTAAGCAGGGGATGAAAAGCAGGAGCACAAAGATGCCCCCAGTGCTGCAGGTCTCTCTGCCTGCTGGGAGAGCAGGAGGGTCAAGAGCCAGAAGGGAATTCTGGCAGTGCTGACCAAACGTTGAGCCTGAGGAGTTGTTAGTGAGGAAACCACAGAGGTTGTAAGCAACCTGATGCAGGACACCAAGCTCCAGCCTTTTATTTTAGAAGCCAATACCTGCAGGTTTTGGGATGCTCAGGACCAGAACTGCTGTCACGTGCCACATGGCTGCGAAGTCCTCTTGAAGTGCCATTTCACGTAGTCACCCTGCTGCCACCAGTTATTTCACACTTTCCACTCCACCTCAGTGTTTAATCACCAGCGTTTAAAATGCTTTGCATTTCAGGAGGGAGGAGGGAGCCTGTTTTCCATCCCAGTGGCACGGGACACATGAAAGGGCTGAAAGGAAGCACAGACTGCAGTGGTTTCTCACCACTTAGCTGATTACTGTTAATTAAATGCATTTTTTTAAGCAAAGTAACCCATCTGCCCTTCCATCCCACCCCAGTCCACTCTGAATACCAAGGATTTCAGTGGCCAGAGCAGCTCCAGGTGCTGCGGGAAAGACCTGGTCCTTGTCAGCAGCTCACCCTGCAAAACACTCGCTCTGTTGTTATTCATGGGAATCCGGGGGATTTTCAACTTTGCAAGAGCCAGAATCAACAGGCCTGGCCCTTCCTCACTCAGATTTTCAAAATAAGCCAAGATTTTCTGCTTCTGCCCAAAATAGCGGCAAAATGGACTGATTTTAACAGTCCTGAAATTCAGCACCCTTAGAAACAGGCATAACTTAAAAGCGATCTAAAATTGAATGATTCCTACTCCCCAGTGTCTAACTCTTCTTCCCTGATTTCAGCTGCACTGTTTAAAGCTCCCTTACTTTTCAGGCTGTTCATTAACTGCAGCAAGAGTCAGTCAGCAGCGACCCTGTTCAGCCTGGAGAAGAGAAGGCTCCGGGGAGACCTTAGAGCAGCCTTCAAAGATCTGAAGGGAGCTCCAGGAGAGCTGGAGAGGGACTCTTGGTCAGGGAGTGGAGTGATAGGACAAGGGGGAAGGGGTTTAAACTGGAAGAGGGGAAACTTAGGTTGGATATTAGGAAGAAATTCTTTGCTGTGAGGGTGGTGAGGCACTGGAAGAGGTTGCCCAGGGAGGTTGTGGCTGCCCCATCCGTGGAAGTATTTAAGGCCAGGCTTGATAGGGCTTTGAGCAACCTGGTGTGGTGGGAGGTGTCCCTGCCCAGGGCAGGGGGGTTGGAACACGATGATCATTGAGGTCCTTTCCAACTCTAACCATTCTATGATTCCAACCCCCTGCACCCAGCAGAAAAGAGCAGGCAAAAAGAAATAGGTCAGGGTAGGGTTAAACTGGGGTTTCCTCTCTCTTTTCAGGCCAAGCTGAGGAAGCACATCCAGAACCCCAGCGCTTCAGAGCTGGTGCATTTCCTATTTGGGCCACTGGAACTGGTAAATTTTATTCACAGGTTTCACTGGGAACTCATTTTTTATTTCTCATGTTGCTTTCGGGTGTAGAGGCAGCAGATCATGCAAAAGAGCTAGAAGACAGCTCACAACTAACTAATGCTTTCTCAGTAGAGTCTAGAAGCACCAATGCCAGTGCTTCTGGCCTCTGGTCCGATTTCCAGCTTGCACTAAGCACACAAACCCTAGCGAATACGAATCACTCCATCAGGCCAGACTTACTGGGCACCGAAGTGCAATCCAGAGTGGTTCCCGTGGGGAATCCGCCTCATCTCACCTGCGAGCAAACACAGCTCAATATTTGCACTGAAAATAGGAAGCACAAATCCCAACTCAGAGAAGCCAGAGAGGACACAGAAATACCAAGTGATTTGCCATTTCTTTTTTAAGGTGCCTGCTTGCGATGGATCCCAACTCCAACAAGGGCTGATTTTTAGATCAGCCTTCACTTTGACTCCAACACAACAATACCCGTGTTCCTCTGAACTCTCCTGTCTTCTCCAGAGATGCAGGCTGATGTTTCTGGAGACAACTGAGCTGCCCTAAGGATTAGTAGCTGCCAACAGGAGTCAGGCCATCCCCTGGCAGGGAGGCTTGCCCTCCAGCTTTCATTTTAGCCCTTGGAGAGCTTAGAACTAAATGCCCTTCTTTCTCCATTTGCTTTTTCTTAATAAAATCTGCCAATCGAGTGCTATCAGGACAGTGCAAGGATAATAAGGGGATGCCAAAGGAATGCAGCATCCCTTTTAAATGGCAGAAAAACACTAATTTAGTTGATTTGTTTTATGAAACCTCAGCCCTACTCATGAAAGCTCAGCGGAGAACTTTGGAAGTGAGAGTTTAACGTGAATTAGCCTAGGTTTAGAGGCAGTCGCCACAGAGTGTATGTTGGAGTACCTCCTCCTTTGGAGTGGGCAAGCATAGAGACTTCAAAGGACTGGAGCCACTGAATTTCCCCTCTTTGATTTCTGTTCCTTTGTGCTGCTTTGAGATGTTGAACATTTCCTGCACAACCTCTCACGTCCGTGTGTTTGTGTGTACTCCAGATTGTCAATAGCTGTGGTGGCCCTGAGCTCGCCAGGTCTGTCATCAGCCCGCTTCTTTCTAAAGACGCTACAGATTTCCTCCGAGGACACCTGACACCAAAAGAGATAAACCTCTGGGATTCGCTGGGAGAGACGTGGACCAGATCCAGGTGAGGACTGAGCTGCCATCCCACCAGCTTCCCCAAGGAAGGCAGGAAGGTGGCTTGGTTTTATACCCGTATCAGAGGGTGAAGGACACCCCCTGACACTATCAGAGATGTGTTCCTTGTGAATCTCCTCACCGCTTATTCCCTGCTTCATGTCCTAGAGCTGAATGGCCCCGAGAAGCAAATATCCCCACCTACATCCCCAAATTCCGCAATGGCTGGGAACCGCCTGTGGAAATCTTCCGTGGAGCTCCCTGGGAGATAGACATCGGGCACTTGCAAGAAGAGGTTAGTCCTGGGTCATCCTCTCTCCTTTTTCCTCTCCCTTTCCTTTTTCCAGAGCGAGAGATGGCCCTGTGGAGTTTGTGGTGGCACATAACAAGTGGTAGGCTCAAAACTCAGCTGGATCTGGCCATTCCAGTTAAATATGGAAATAAGATAAAGCCAGAAAAGGGCAGCAATCATCCTCTTTTCCTGATCAACAGAAAATAGGGTATTGTACCGTAACCAAGCCCCAGGGACACAGGTTTGCCTGAAGAACACATCTTGTTACTGACTTTAAAGGGGACAAGACTGGTCATCAGGTACTAAGTCTTCCCTCAGTGACATAAGTTTTGTGCAGACATAATTCAAGGCGAATTGTGGCCTGGGAGCTTCTGCTCACCACGAGCTGTGTCAGGCCTAAAGGACAGGAGATAGAGAACGTCGATGTCTTGCTTGACTGAAATATTTGTCAAATTTTCTAGAGGGGTCTCTGAGGCTTAGTATTTTGTCTGTCCCCTGGGATACTCAAATGTGAAAGTGTCTACTGCTCACAAAAAAAAAATAATGTATAATTGCATGACTGGCTGATGAAATCGAAGTGGAATTGCTGGCAGCCTTTTTCCTGCCCTCCCTGTGTTTTTCTAGCATTAACATTCTAGCTTTGTCACCTCTGATCAGGGGAAGATAAATCCTTCCTTTTGTAAGGAGCAGAAACACTTTCCGTCAGTCCATAGAATAATGGCCTCTTCTGTATATATATTCTCTTCTCCCATACAGCTTTCTTCCACTTTCCTGACGACAGGCTTTGTTTTTTTCCTTTCCAGCTCTCCTCAGCCAATGGATATCCCTACCGTAACTCCTCGCTCAAGCGTGGCCAGGCCACCGACCAGACGCAAGCCGTGGACGCCTTTAAACAGAACGTAACCCAGCATGTAAATAGGTAACGTATTGACACCACAACGGCGCCTCAACGCCTACCTTGTCACCTCATAAACACCCACCGGGACACCTCACGACATTTTGGCACCCTGGTAGATCACTCCCTGCCGTTATTAAGTCAGACTCGTTAATGAGATCGAGGGAACTCAAAGATCAGAGGAGAGATTATTCACATCAACGCTGGCTGCTTTTTAATCACCCGCAGGTCTACAAGGAAACGGGTTACGGGTGTTTTCCACCACAAGAGGCAAAAATAGAGCCACTCAGTAGGTCTTGTTCCATAACATCAGCCCATCAAGGCGATGCTGAGGACCACGTGCTAAAGATGCTGTGCTGTACTTTTGTTTTCCATATGTATAGCGCATTTAGTATCTCTCCATTCATTCTAAAACCCCACCAGCTTGCACGGGAAGAACCTTATAGGAGGGACACACACCAAGGCAGGGGGACACACCAGCTTTCTGCTGCTGAAAAATGCTGGGAAAAAAACAGGGAAGATCAGCCTGAGCTTGGCAGCTCTGCACGAAAACCATTTAACTGAGGCAACGCTGCTCTGCTTCTCTGGAGGCAGCAGCTCCTCCTTCAGCTTTTAGGCAGAACCAAAGGAAAAAAGCATTTATCAGAGGGTGAATAAGAGGAGGACGGTGTTTCTGGTCTGGCCCATCTCTCCATCGGGAACTGACAGGGCGCCAGTTTCAGACAACTCTTCTTAATGAGATAAATTCAGAAAAATAGGGGAGAAAACCCTCCCCTTTCTTCAGAAGCCTCGGGAAGTTCAGTTCCCAACCCAGAACCAGCCACCCCTTTGCCTTGGGCTTTTTTGCCAAGGGAGAGATGGCTCTTCCACACTTTAACCAACCTCCCAGCTCTGCTGCTGTTTCCTAGCACTGGTTACTCAGCGCTATAAAATCTGTATGAAAGTTTGGAGCTTTTCACCTGCTCGCTTGTTTCTGTGGGCAGACGCCTTCGAAGTTTTCCCCCAAGATCTCCCAAGTTTTATCAAACTCTCCCCAAACCCCAGAGGCGCTCTCTGCCGTACCCTGCTCTGCAGTGAGTTGACACAAAGTCATCAATTTCAAATCTTTAAAGACTGGAACTCCAGACCCAGCAAAGCACTGCGCTGGAGCCAGCTCTAGACTGGGGGGAAAAAGAACCCTTCAAGCCAGATGGGGTTTTTTTATGCTTTTATGTTCTAATCTAAAAGGTTTTCAAGCTCTGCCACAACAAGAAGAAGGTTCAAATTCACAGCAAAATACCTTAAATCCAATTCACAGAATCACCAAGGCTGGAAGGGACCTTTTAAGATCATCTAGTCCAACCAATGGGAAAAAAAACACATAAAACACACACCACAACCAACCCACACTACGACACAAACAACAACAACAAACCCCAAAATACCACATCCCAAACACCACCAAAAAAAAAAAAACACAAAAAACCCAACACCCATAAACACCACCCCACCCCACCCAACACTAAGCCATATCCTTGAGCACCAAGTCAGCTTCTCTCTTGAATCCCTCCAGGGATGGTGCCTCAACCCTCTCCCTGGGCAGTCCATTCCAATACCTGACAACCCTTTCAGGAAAGAAATATTTCCTAATTCTATCAGCAAAATAACTTATTCTTCCCATTTACCCCAAATGTGCTGCTGGGAAGTGTAAGATGGTGCAGATGTGGTGTAAGGAAAGAATCACAGTAACAAATTCTCTTCCGACTCCATTTTTCTCTGTGAGGTTATGAAAAATCAGGAGAACATCTAAGTCCGTCTTTAGTGACTGGTAGATATCACACCTAAGGAAACATTTTCAAACATTTTCATCCTGTAGCCTCAGCACAGGCAAACTACAAATAACAATGTCAAGTCCTGGAGTACAAATTAAGAGTGTGCCCTTTTAGCAAGGTGACCTTTTCCCTGAGAGACCCCCCAGACATAAGCTTGCCTTATAGATAACATTTAAGAAAAAAAAAAAAAAGAAAAAAAGAAACACATTGATGTTAATGGCACCAAAGCAGATGCTAAAATAGGGAAGGTGTTTCAGACGCCTTCTTCAGTCCAGAGCAGACCTCGGCCAAGCCTGCCCAGATGTTTGCTGAGACCACAGTCCCGACACAGATGTATTTCCATGGTTGCTTTTGGTTTTCCCCAGAGTAGCTTGAACTAGTTTTCTAACCAAGAGTCCCTTTATTAACTCAAATACCCGTGAATCAGTAGTGTTATTTACACCAGGGCTCTGGGCTGCAGCGAAGCACCACGAACCACCCCCCCAGGCAATATTACAATAATCAGCAAAGGTCACTTGCCGTAAAATCCAGGTGTATGCAAAGTACACATGAGCTTCAAACTCCTCCAGCCCTCATCTCTTTCCCTCATGACTCGTTTACCTGCTGGAATGCTAGAAAAGAAGTAATTTCTGCCTAACCTGGCTTTCCCCCTGCCTTCAGGGAACTGCTGGGTAAGGCCACCACTCCCTTCCTGGGCTGGTGGATTCAGAGAGACTGCTTTGAGCTCTCCCCTACTACAGATTTATATTTTTATATGTAGAATCATAGAATGATTAGAGTTGGAAGGGACCTCAAAGATAATCAAGTTCCAGCCCCCCTGCCCTGGGCAGGGACACCTCCCACCACACCAGGTTGCTCTAAGCCCCATCCAGCCTGGCCTTGAACCCCTCCAGGGATATAACATATATATCTATATAAATATATAGATATATATACAACATATATATTGTAGATGGCTGTAACTACACCAAGAGTCATCTCA
>VZRU01001229.1:0-14915 GCA_013398155.1 Pedionomus torquatus | reverse complement strand
CTCCTGAATTCCAGGACCCGATGTGCTGCTGCTCCCAGCACCTCAGCTATTCCTGAAACAGGGATACAGGGGAGAAGAGCTGCTGGGGAAAAACAAAACAACAAAAAAGAAAAAAAACCGAGCCAGTAGGATCCACACATCTGACACAGGAAGGAAATCCATTTATTTTCAGCCTTCCAAAATAGAAGTTCACTTTAAAATTAATCCTTAAGAGATTCATTCTTTCCTGCAGGGTCCAGCCACGCTGCTTTGGGGAGGGTGCGGTGCTGGGATGCAGCGGCAGGAGCCGTCTTCCTGGTGAAGAACATCCTCTGTGGGGGTGCAGTACAAGAATGCTTCTTTACATCTGTAAAGATTGTCCAAGCGATAAGCTGAGAACGGCCCTTGTTCCCTTTGGATTCATCCCACAAATGTTTCTGCTCCACATACTGCAGGGGGACACCGAGGCTTCCAGCAGATACTGCAGCGTCTGCCCAGAATACAAATGGGATGAAAATACAGAATATGGCCCCATGCATTAAGCCCAGAGAAGATCAAACCCTCTTCGGGTATACAGTTCCCTAATAAAATAAAACCCCAAAACCCTCAGCAGCTGGATGTTGCTGAGAACAGAGAGACTTCTAGGAAATAAGCTTGGTTGNGTATATGATAACCGTTAGAATAGGATTAGATACCACCCGTAGTTTAAGTCTATAGGCATAATTATTAATTCACCGGCAGCTCAGATTAATTTAGCTTTAGCGTAGCTGACCTGGAAGTAAAAGGATGAGGAAGTTTAGGCAAAGCAGCCAGTTCAAGGGCAAAAGGTGTGAAGAAACCACTGAGCTCTGAGGAGCCCTGGAATACATTTTTTTTAAACTTCTATGATTCTACCCAATTATTTGATATGGATTTAACTGCTTTTGTACTGGAAAATAAGAGAAATTGGGCAGCACCACCATTCCTCTCTCTCCTTGAGCCAACAGACTTGTAGAGGCTTCCCCTGCGGACACCCAAACCAGGCAGGCTTTGTCCTTCATCATTTCCCCTTAAATCAACACTAACCATGGTCTGAAAGAACACCAGGATTCTTTTTGCTTTTGTTTCTCCTTTCACTCCCCATTTGTACGCTTTGCACAAATTTCATTTCACGGAGCTCATGAATTCTCTATGTCTGTACAGGATTTTTTTATTATTTTTTTTTAAGAGAAAACTTCTCCGCTGGGAATCGTAGTAAAACCCCTTCACCACCCAGAAAAGGTGGAAATTCCTCCTAAACTAGGAATTCAGCTTCCCCTCTGCAGCACCCAAGCTGCACCAGTCCTGACTCTTACTCCCAGGGATACAGGACTCCTGTGAATATTGCTGGTGTTTGATGATGATGATGATGATCTGGCGATGAAGAGACCAGAGCAACCCCCACAGGCTCCGACCCCCGTCCCACACCATCACACCTATCCAAATCCCACTCGGTTATTCGAGATTCGAAATTAAAGACTTAAAAAGAATCTGCTACAATTCAGGGCTGGCCCTTGGCTTCACACAAAGCGAAACTGCCAAGTGGAGACCTTTGGGGAGAAAGAATTTAGCGACGCCGAGGAGGGAGAATTTCTAAGGAAAGCACACAGGGCAGCAGCGGTAGGTGTTTTGGGAGATGATAAAGGATTGAGGCTCTCAGGACAATTTCTAACCATGCTGCCCTCACCCTCCTGAGAAGAGGAGCGTAGGGGAGCAGCAGCTATGGACATAGGTTGCTGGGAAGCCGCAAGAGTGGCCTGTTTCTCGCAGCAGTGCTTAGTGTATACAACCTTGGGGTAACACGCATTTTGTACCGCTGGAGGAGCCCTGGGTGGGGGCCCCGATTTTTCGTCTCTTCCAGCTGCAGAAGCAACAGGTCCTTCTGGGGAACTGGCAAGAGGAAAGTTCCCACCTTTGCACCCGCAGTTTGGGGATGCTGGTGGCTGAGGAGGAAGGCGAAGGTCTGCCTGGAGCTCTACCACCATCTCCTGGGGAGGCGGAGGCACCGTCCCTCGGCACCTCTTCCTCGGCAAGACTCACAGAGCAGCAATTAACTGATGAGGACACACGGAGGGTTATCAGCCTTCCTCCCGTGTGGTGGCAGCTCTCCAGTTTCATCCTCCAGCTCTGCGAGGCAAACACACAAGGCTCGGGGAAAACAAAACAAAAAAAAAATAAAACAACCCAAAATGCTTTTCTTTCCTCATTCATCTCCCTCCTGAATTCCAGGACCCGATGTGCTGCTGCTCCCAGCACCTCAGCTATTCCTGAAACAGGGATACAGGGGAGAAGAGCTGCTGGGGAAAAACAAAACAACAAAAAAGAAAAAAAACCGAGCCAGTAGGATCCACACATCTGACACAGGAAGGAAATCCATTTATTTTCAGCCTCCCAAAATAGAATTTCACTTTAAAATTAATCCTTAAGAGATTCATTCTTTCCTGCAGGGTCCAGCCACGCTGCTTTGGGGAGGGTGCGGTGCTGGGATGCAGCGGCAGGAGCCGTCTTCCTGGTGAAGAACATCCTCTGTGGGGGTGCAGTACAAGAATGCTTCTTTACATCTGTAAAGATTGTCCAAGCGATAAGCTGAGAACGGCCCTTGTTCCCTTTGGATTCATCCCACAAATGTTTCTGCTCCACATACTGCAGGGGGACACCGAGGCTTCCAGCAGATACTGCAGCGTCTGCCCAGAATACAAATGGGATGAAAATACAGAATATGGCCCCATGCATTAAGCCCAGAGATCCAAACCCTATTCGGATATACAGTTCCCTAATAAAATAAAAACCCAAAACCAGCTGGGTGTTGCTGAGAACAGAGAGACTTCTAGGAAATAAGCTTGGTTGATAACACCCCTAGGCCCACCAGCACTCCAGAGCCCACCACTACAGCCATCAGCGTTGGCGTGGGTTGAAAATCTCCAGGATTTGAAACTTTCCATGTGTTTGAGAAGCAGTTTCTGGCTTTGGGACAAAAGGGCCCCGTCATGTGGTTTAAATGCCGGAACCCTCTGCAAACAACCCATCACAAAGACAGCGAAACACCAAGTATTTGCAAGCCCCGCCAAACACTGGTCCTCTCCGCGGCGTGCCAACCGCTGTGCCCCAGCCAGGTACAGGGGAAAAGCGTCAGGCTGCAGAACACACGCCAAGAGCGTGGCAAGAGCTGGCGTGTTGGGAGGACTCCGGACATGGCCTCTGGCTGGTTTCTCAGCAGTTCGAGTCAGTTACACGCAATTCCTAACCCGCATCACTAGATGAATCATTAACAGCGCTTTCCAATTAACTTTAAACTGAAGATTAGCAGGCACGGCGGTGAAGCAGAGGAAACACCAACTGTACCACAAGGCAGGACGCTGATAAAGCTCAAGAGGCACGAGGCAAGAGGCAGCAACATTTCTCATCTGAGCTAATAGCCCCCAAAAACAGCTGCTACCGCTCACAGTCTTGGGTTAAAAAATTATTTATAATTGGGCCACTGAGCAGCGTCAGCGTGCTCCAGTCCTACAGCCAGGGAGAGGAGGACACTTGCCATTTTAAGACAAGGTATTTTAAGTCAAGTGCTGGAAAACAAACTGAAAATAAATACCACCACTGGGACACCTGGGCTGGGACACCCCATTGAGCTGCTGCTGGGTCTGACAGGAGGGAAGCGCAGCACAGGAGGTACAAAAGATACTAACAGAGGTATTGAGGTTCTTCACACAGGAAGCTTAAAACGCAGGACTTATCCAAAAGGAGAGGACTTGGGAGTGCTCCTGGAGGAGAAGCTCCCCAGGAGCCGGCAGTGTGCGCTGGCAGCCCAGAAAGCCAACCCCAGCCTGGGCTGCAGCAAAAGCAGCGTGACCAGCAGGGACAGGGAGGGGATTCTGCCCCTCTGCTCTGCGCTCCTGAGACCCCACCTGGAGTCCTGTGTCCAGCTCTGGAGTCCTCAACAGAGAAAGGACATGGACCTGGTGGAACGGGTCCAGCGGAGGGGCACCAAGATGCTGCGAGGGCTGGAGCCCCTCTGCTGTGAGGACAGGCTGAGGGAGCTGGGGCTGTTCAGCCTGGAGAAGAGAAGGCTCCAGGGAGACCTTGGAGCAGCCTTCCAGGATCTGAAAGAGCTCCAGGAGAGCTGGAGAGGGACTCTTGGTCAGGGAGTGTAGTGATAGGACAAGTGGGAATGGTTTTAAACTGGAAGAGGGGAGATTTAGATTGGATCTTAGGAAAAAATTCTTTGCTGTGAGGGTGGTGAGGCACTGAAAGAGGTTGCCCCAAGAAGCTGTGGCTGCCCCATCCCTGGAGGGGTTCAAGGCCAGGCTGGATGGGGCTTGGAGCAACCTGGGGTGGTGGGAGGGTCATAAACTCTCTCTATATGATTCTTGACTAAGAGTGCAATTAATTCCATGTGCATATCATAAAGAAGTCAAACGATAACGAGCAAAAGCTATGGGTACTGCCTTCACATTTTAATCCACTGCCATAACACCCCCTCAAAATAAACAGAATAAACCTTTCCTGAAGGTAACTGGCGAGACATGAG
This sequence comes from Pedionomus torquatus, assembly GCA_013398155.1. Classification (NCBI taxonomy): domain Eukaryota; kingdom Metazoa; phylum Chordata; class Aves; order Charadriiformes; family Pedionomidae; genus Pedionomus; species Pedionomus torquatus. Next base: position 10,393 of record VZRU01001229.1, on the reverse strand, counting down.
ACTACTTCCTATTTTCAACTTTAATTTGATCTTCTTTTCCCACAGTTTTAGAATAATGCTGGCTAAAGTTTGCCATACCATGAGAGAAATTAGAAGAGCTATCACCACTAATTGGTCACAATTTGTGAGTCTAATTTCCAAAGGCAACACAACGCTGGCTCATGAGCCCCATGAGAGAGAGGGGCTGCTTTACCAAAAAAATCATTTTGGCTTGTTGCTAGAAGCTGGGCTGCATCCACAGAGGCACCAGCCTTCTCACCAACCCCGGCAGCAAACCCCAGGCACACGCACTTGCACCCGTCACCTCTCTGCTGGATCACACAATTCCCCCTCCGCTCCGCAAGAGCGGTTCTGACACTGGGGATGGTTTTAATTCCCAAGGAGATAGGAACAGACCTGTGATGTGAGAAGAGTTAAGCCACACACTGTCACTCCTCCATATCTACTCACAGCTGGGAAGAACAAGGAAGTTAGAGAACCCCACAGGCGGTGTCCTTTGTACACGGGTGCACTCCCCCAGGCAGGCACAAACAGAGCAGATCCAACAGGTCCTGGATGACACAAAGTAAGGAAAATAGTTCAACAGAAAAATGCTCAAAGCCTGCAGTGGCCTGAATAATGTTTGTTCACCTGGTGGCTTACTGATAAGCCTCGAGAGAGAGCTTCATAATTCAAGAATGAGACCAGGAGACGGGGTCGACAGCAATATTCTCTTTTCACAGGCAGGTAATGGAAGGTTGAGCAATTTTTGACAAAGTCCCATGGAAGCAGAGTCCCAAAGGTAATACAGACTTGTAGGCTTTCAGCCTCCCACATCAGGAAGGCAGCTTTGTTGTGCAGCTGCAGCCAGGGCTGGCAGAGCTCCCTCTCCTCAGAAGCCACCAATTGCCACCACCTCCACCAGGACCCCAATTTCCCATCCGAGCCCCACTGCGTTCCCTGCTCAGGCAATCGCTGGAGTCCAGGGCATGAAGCTTCACCTCTTCTTTTTAAATAAAGCTTTTGGTGACAGAGCGTGTCTCCTTCCTGTATCTATACCATGTTCAACACTGAACAACCCCAATTCCACACAAAACTGCAGCACAAATAAAGGAACTTCCCACATTTCAGCAGACGGCCCACTGGAGTATGTCCTGATGCTGACAGAGGTCAACAAATTCCCAAGATGACTCGCGTCAGGGACGAGGATTTAAACTATCAAAGCTATTCAGTAGTTTAATTTCTATCAAAGCCCAACTTTAATTTCAAATTCTAATTTTACTTTCTCCCAAAGCCAAAAAAAAAAAACCTGTAAGCTGGGCTCCAGAATATAACAGTAAAAGACCCAACAAATCCCAGAGCAGATTATCTTTTAAAATCAGGCAGAATTCTTCAGATAGAACTAAAAAAAATGAATTTGTATGGAAAAGACACAGAACTGCTCTGCTCGATGACCGGTTACAACCAAGACATTGTATTATCCTGTTAAAAGAAAAAAAAAAAAAACCACACCAAAACCAACCACAAAAAGGTCCTTTCCCTCAGAGCACTGCAGAAGTGTTGCCCGTGGATCCAAGAGCGCAGGCAGAATGCCAACCTGTCTGCCTTCCCAGAGATTCATTACGTTTGAGCCTGCACCAGCAGAAAAATATTTTTTGGTCTTATTATTCCTTTTCATGCTCAACCACAAGGCACATCTGCTGCTCCAAAGGAAAGAGAAGGCCAGATTTCATCTTACAGCCGGTTCCTCAGAAGATGCAATTCCACAGCAGCTGCCTACATGTTTGTTTTTTTTTTCCCCTTCCTTTGTCCATAGAATTCCAGCAAGAGACAACTACAACATTCTTGCCAGAGAGAAATATTTCAAACACTCCAAAGAGAACAAAACCCACAACATAAGCACCACAAAGAAGGACAGATAACCAGTTAGAAGACCATTTAAAAACAGCTGAGCAATCTTTTTAAACAGAAGCCAAATAATGTGAAGAGGAACAGAAGAAAACAAGGGCACATTATTCTACCGGTATCACCAGCCTTCAAACAGCTGGTTCTGCTTTATTCAGAGTTCAGATAAGCATTTCCCATCCTATTCCAAGTATATCCAAGTGTCCCAGACACATCCCAGAGTTCAGACGGTAACCGTGACCTATCAAAAGAAAGGTAAGGACACGTCTTGCATTTCAATGAAGCTCTAGGGGGAGATTTTGATATCCAGAACAAACACCTGACAGTTCAGAGTTCCAGGTCCTCTTTAGGGCAGAGTTACTGGTGATCAGCCCAGATCAGGGTCTTCAGCTTCAGCAATCTGTATTCATAGCACCAAATATATATATATATATATTTATTTTAATAAGCCACAGTTTCCACATCCATAAATTAAGGGTCTAGAGAAGTGGTGAAAGAAGATGTAGCAACAGAAAGATGCGGTTGCTTCTGAAGCATGACGCACTTCAAGGTTTCCTTATTCACAACCTTCATTCACTCTTATCTATGCAAAACCTGACCGTGCCACTTCACTGTCCCAGCCACTTCACAGTCCAGAACAGAATCTGAGAGGGCTGGTTTATCCAGTTAACAGACAAGCAAATCCTCAGCCAGCTGGCTCTTCATCCATCCCATCTGCAAAGAGACCCGCTCCTTCATTTCCTGCCGAATGAAACACATCCAAACATGACAGGGCCTGTTAGTCTGCAGCCAGGACAGGACTAACACACATTCACCTGAAAAGATGGTTTTTGTGGTTATTTAGATGCCGCCTTCTACATGACAAGAAGACAGTCAAACAGCCAAGCCCCTACCAAAGACATTAAATTCATTCACCCCCAGAATCCTAAACCACAGCTAAATGGTAACTTGCCAAAGCGCAAAGAACAACCCACAAGAGATGTTTCTCTTCACAGAAATGTTTAGTGGAGCCTAATCTGCATTTTACTTTGCCACTCCCAAATAGCTGTGCATTTCCCAACCCATTTTACCTTATTATTTAATAATCACAAATGCTTTTTACCAAAAGACATAACCAAGTGAATAGCTGGATCAAAACGACACACTTCAGCTGTTAAACCAAGGCCACAAAGATTCTTTTGGGGGACAATATTCCTGGAACTAGAAGATGCTTCCCACCGTCTGTTCCTAGTCCTTACCTCCCCCATTGCCTCACCTGACATTGCAAAGAATAAGAAGATTCTGGATGGCAGGAAGAGTGGAATTCTCATTCTGTCCCGTCACCAGGTGCCTGTCCAGCACGACGTGCACAGCATCCGGGCTGCTGGCTAAACCCAGGAGAAAAAGGAACACACGTTGCGTTAGTGCACACCACCACATCTCTGGCAGAACTAACACAGAAGGGAACTATTTCCACCTGACAGATTTGCCGGCTCACTGCCGTGCTGATCTATAACCCCCACAGACACAGACAATCTTGCACCTCTGAGCCTGAAACAATGTCACTTAGAAAGTCCTGAAGGGGCAACAGGACTGGTCCCCGGATTTAGCAAACACCAGATGCGCAAAGTGCATCTGTGACAATATTTTCATCATAAAAGCCTCAAAGTATATAGTTTAAAAGTTGTAATTACACTGCAATACAGTATAAACTCTTCCTATGTGAGACATCAAAGCTGCACTCACCAAGTTACAAACAACCTGTGGGGAGATACTTTCTGGCTTATTACACTCTGCCCTGATGAAGCCCCATCTGGAGCACTGCATCCAGTTCTGGGCCCCCCGGTTCCAGAAGGACAGGGAATTGCTGGAGAGGGAACAGCAAAGGACCACCAAGATGATGAGGGGACTAGATCAGCTCCCTTACAAGGAAAGGATGAGGGACTTGGGTCTGTTTAGTCTGGAGAAGAGAAGGCTGAGGGGGATCTGAGCAACANGACCTGCTCTGGCAGGGGGTTGCAGATGATCTCCAGAGATCCCTTCCAATCCCTTCTGTGATGTGTTATTATCTACCAGCACTTGTTCAGCACCATTCCAGATAGAACCATTACTCCCTCAGTAAAGAACAACTCGTTTCCTTCTTCTCCCTCTCCCAGCCACTGACTGTCTAAACACAGGCTAAGTGCCTTCAAACCCTACACGCTTTTCCTTTTCTTGCTTCATTTGTCGGTACCACTGCAACTAAGAACATGTGACAAACCAGCTACCACGGCAACACCAGCTTTTAAACTGTCAGCGCTGAACCCGTTCTACAGAAGGTGGCGGCAGCAGCTCACTTGAAAAAGCATGAAGATGCCATTTAAGCAGAGGAGCAGGCTGAGAGCAGCCCGGATGGAAGAGGATTAAGCAAAGAATAGACTGCGATTTGATAAGACAGTGGCGTTTCTTCTTAGCGACAAATAGATGGGCGGCATTAGGAGCCTGCTTGTGTCTCCTGTCCGTGCCATATGTGTAATCTCTAATCTGGTCACTGCAAACTGTATCAGTCCCATGGATGGTAGCTATTCTCTTAAAGGGTGACTTAAACATCCCACACATCTCTCACTGTTCTCTTTAAGGATAGAGTCTAAAAAAATCACCTAAAAAAAATATAGCAAACTGAACGACAGCCATAACTGAAGAGAGACATTTATAGCTTATTATTTAATTCTTCCTGTCACTCTGCAGTGGGGCAAGAAAGCAGCACGTAAAGGAAAATGACACTTTCCCCTGCACATCCAGAAATAACCTAGGGGGAGGAAAAAGGAAAAAAAAAAACCAAAAGTGACATTTTTGTGCTTTAGTGGGTTTAGTTTCCCACGCAGGCCAGAACTGCAGATTCTGCAGTTCAAAAGTCAAGCTTCCACATTTTGCCTAACACTAACTAATGAAATTAATAGTAACAAAACAAGGAAGCAATACAAAACCAGACCTAGGTATGAGCAAGAACACTTGATGGCAAAGAGTAACTTATCAGAGGAACCAAATTCACCAGGTGTAGTGCCTCCAGCTTTCATTTCAAATGCTTCATTATTTAAAGACAATCCCAAAATCCAGAGCTGAACCTCTCCTGGCAGAGCACGTACACACGCAGCAGGGAAGCGGCTGCAGCACAGTACCCATGTACAGACACTATTCCCCTGCAGGGATGCACCTGCAGGTTAATGCACACCCCGTGTTCTGCTTTCACAGCAGGACACGCGACCCCGCATTTACCACAGGGTAGAACAGCAGCGACGAGCGTGCTGTCCTCTGCTGCCCTACTTCACACACAGCTTTTTGTGGCATTTATTCTTAGAACACTCATCGTTTCTAATCCACTAGGGTATTTGTTTATACCCACGAAATGGAAATGCAGGATGAGATGCCCTGTCAGAATCCTGGTTCAGCTGTTGGAAAAAACATCCCCTTGCAGAACACAGCCACCAAACGTGAAGCGCTGTTCAAGGAGAAAGCGACATACCACTAAATGTAGCTCCAGAATCTTTCACAAAATCTTCAACGATAATGGATAAACTGGCGAAATTAGGCTGCCTTACTAGTTCATACACAGAGGGCTGAAAAAGATGAAGAGGAAATTAGTCTGTCTTCCTTTTTATAAGAAGAGTCAAGCAAAACCAACACACACTTCCACCTGCCGTTTATTTTTTCTGTTTCCCCTACGATTCTCCCAACTGTATTTAGGAAATGAACCAGGAGTGAAACATGAAACCGAATGGCCACAGGCAGCTCCTGAGGATTTTCTGTAGGGAGCAAACTGAAAGCTCCTGTGTGATATATACAGAGAAAGAAAGACACAAGCAATTTCCATACATCAGCCAGACACTGAAGAGTTGCACACAATTAAAGCCCAGATCTGTTTGGCTGTTGGACACAAATGTTTGGACACAAAAGCTGCACCCCTTGCAGAGTCCAAATAACAGTACTCAGTTTTGGAATACGGGAAACAGCTTAAATGAAGAAAGAAAAATTAAGAGTACTTAGGGTTTTTTTGTACGCATAGGAAAAACTTGAATTTCATGATTTCCATAGTGACTATACCTAGGCCCTATTATACCACTTATTTTAAATATTTTATCATAAATTGTAATGCCAAATACAAGCACATCAGGACACCTATAGCTTTTGTGAGTCCCAAAAGCTTAATTTCTTAGCTTTCCATGTAAATTTTCAACCCTAGAAGCTGTACTGCAGAGTCCTGCATCTTCTTGGCACACAGGTACAACTGCCACATAAACAGCCTGTGAGGTGAGAGATGTAACCGGACATTGAGGTCTGGAGCCCTCAATATGCAAAGGATATGAAGCAGGTCCAGAGGAGGGCCATGAAGATCACCATGGGGCTGGAGAACCTCTGCTCCGAGAACAGGCTGAGGGAGCTGGGGCTGTTCAGCCTGGAGAAGAGGAGGCTCCAGGGAGACCTTAGAGTAGCCTTTCAGTACCTAAAGGGGCTACAGGAAGGCTGGGGAGGGGCTGTTCCCAAAGGGCTGCTGTGACAGGACAAGGGGCAATGGATTTAAGTTGGAGAACAGTAGATTTAGGTTGGATACTAGGAAAAATTTCTTTCCTCTGCGGGTGGTGGAACACTGGGACAGGTTGCCCAGGGAGGTGGCTGAGGCCCCTTCCCTGGAGATCTTCCAGGTGAGGCTGGATGAGGCCCTGGGCAACCTGGGCTAGTTGGGGGTGTCCCTGCGACTGCGGGGAGGTGGGACTGGATGGCCTTTGGAGGTCCCTTCCAGCCTGGATGGTTCTATGATTAAATAAAACATTGACAGTATTCAGCTACTTTTTGAATTACAAACTGGTTTGTACAAACAGCCTTTTTTCTTAAGAATTCCTCTATCTTTGAAATGAGAGAGCACCTTAAGAAATAAAACTTACCTCCAGCATTCACAAAACAAAAAAAAGTAATTCTTAAAAGCCCTCAGCTATGAACCCGACGAGCTGCAGCAGTCATTTACAGCCTTTTATTGATAGTTTAAAGTTTACTGAGAAATGGGAAGGAAAGCACTCTCCAGGACAGCTAAGTGAGATAATCCCTTCACACAGTCTGTGTTGGGCCCCCTTGCCAATGACAAGTCTCCATATCTTGCACATAACCCAAGGGCACCAAATTCGTGATTTATGTCTGTAGAAAGTTCTAGGATAAGACCAGAAACACCATCCCTTGAAATCACAGATCCCTGCACAGCACAAAAAGCTCCCAGACAGCAAGAGTCAACTGAAAAAGCTCAACCTACCCCTGTGAGGCTGTATCCCTGAAACACCCAGGACTTATCCTCATTGGTGGCACAACACAGAGCTGCAACACCATGTCCAATGGCACAGATAGGCTCTAGAGAAAAAGCAAAGCATCTTTGAGAAGTTGGGACCATCTTCAAATAGCCAAAACACATGATCGTGGATGAGACTGTGTAGCATGATATATGTAAAAACATTATACTGCACTACTTTATATTCTCTTGAGCTGTGAGGTTTTTCCCCCACCACATTCCTATAAGAATTGTTCCAGTCTTGCAGAGCATTAGTAGTTCTTAACTCCAAATCCAGAGACAGCACCAGTCAAGAGAAAAAATACATACTCAGATGGTAAATGAGAAGAACACGAGTCATGACATAACTACAGCCTTAACGATGGTGCTGGTACATCTCACGTTTGGCTCTGAACCTGGAATCCCACTGACCTGGAGAGAGCAACCTCTGTTCCACTGCAAGGCAGAGAACCCTCTTCTGACCAGCACTGAAAAGCTACTTTTTTATATATATACACATTTTCATAAAGAGGACACTTTTTAAGAGAAGATATATTTCTCTAAAGCAGCTCTTTCCAGTTCTGAACGCTCTTCAATGACATAAATATTTTTAAGCCATTGGAAGGTAACAGCCTTACACAAACAGGATAGTACTATTTTATTTAACAAAATATTGAATTATGTTCACCTACTGTTCTCAGCACTGAAGTGCTGCAGTATCTTGGCCAGGTACCCGCTGTTTGCAAGGTCAGTCATAGCTCCAGGACAGTTTGGGATCAGCAACGCATGGTATCTAGCGCCTAGTTAGGAAGAAAGGATAAACTAGTTGCAATACAAGTAACACACAAAAAACCTCATCATAAACCCATTTCAGATTGAACAAATTAAGACAATACCACAGAAGGCAGTCGGAAACAGTATCAACTGAATGAACTACAGAAACTAAGAGATTTGTGTGGAGTAGAGAAAAAGGTCCTTTTCAGGACAAAGAATGTACATCTTTAATGACACACTCATACACAGACAAAGCTTAAACCCACTATGTCTGCTAGCTTCAACTTCTACAAAATACAGCAGCCTTCCAGATCTGAAGGGAGCTCCAGGAGAGGGACTCTTTGTCAGGAAGTGGAGTGATAGGGCCAGAGGTAATGGTTTTAAACTAGAAGAGGGAAGATTTAGATTGGAGCTGAGGAAGAACTTTGCTGTGAGGGTGGTGAGGCACTGGAAGAGGCTGCCCAGAGAAGCTGTGGCTGCCCCATCCCTGGAGGGGTTCAAGGCCAGGCTGGATGGGGCTTGGAGCAACCTGGGGTGGTGGGAGGTGTCCCTGCCCAGGGCAGGGGGGCTGGAACTCCATGATTTTTAAGGTCCCTTCCAACTCTAACCATTCAAGAATTCCATATATATCTATAGTGTGTGTATATATATGTGTAATAACAGAATTACCAATTCAAGATAAAAAAATAACAACTGTGGTTGCTAGGGCTTCCTCTTAAATAAGAAAAAATAGCAACTCTTTTATTTAAAGAGGAAGCCCTAGCAGCTAAACTGGCAACTGTAGCTGACAGGGCTTCCCCATAAAGTCTAAGTTTTATGCCTTCTCTGTGTTGTTCTTCCCTGAAGACCTAACACTAAGAAGCATTTGTTTCACCCTGACCAGCAGCAAAGCCCGTACCATCAATGGATTCCAGCTTGGCAGGGTTCGCGTAGGATTTCATTCGGAAGTCCTGTATCCAGCGCATGTTGCTCTCGTTCACATCCACAAAATCAATGGACTTTCCCTAGGCAAAGCATGGTTCAAAGACTGTGGTTAGTATCGCTGCACAGCCAGCCACCCTTTTTCTTGAAGGATGACCGTGTGGTATTTTGAGAGACCTTAGCTCTCAAAAACCTCAAGTCTTCCGTTTTTCACCATGAGTTAGTTTTTCTGACAGCTCTCCCTCCACCCTTTGTGGGTAACAGCTACTAGATAGAGGCTCAAAACCGTACTACAGGAAGCATGCATTCACCTCAATATTAAGAAATCAGAATTTAAAAAAACATCTGCAAAGCCAATAAAACACCTCTCAAAAAAGTTTCGTATATTTCTCTCATCAATTAAAGTATCAATTAGTTTCAGACTGAAATCACAGCAACCATTTTTACTTACCCCAGGAGTTGCAACTTGCAGATTAAAAGCAGAGCTGGCCAGCGTAAAGCAGTGGAGGAAGGACTGGGCTGATACACCTGAAAATCAGATTCCAACAATTTGAGGATGTATTTTTTAATCCCAGTCACACTAGTTCATTTTGTCTAGCAAAGCACACGAGCTCTTTTTGCGCATCTTGTAGCTTAAAATCATTTTGGTTGGAAAAGACCTTCAAGATAGTCACGTCCAACCATTAACCCAGCACTGCCGTGTTAACACTAAGCCATGTCCCTCAGCACTACCTCTCTCAGAGGTGATTTAAGAAATGCACAGCCTTCCTTATAGGCGAGCTGTGAATTGAGAAATACACGATGAAAGTACTGTTTGCCCGGGTTGGGGGACTACGGCGGGTGGGGAAGAGGGAAGGAAGGCAGAAGTGAAGGAAATTTGGTGGAATTTGGTTTCCTCCAGGTACATGTGCTCAAAAGCAGGTACGTACATAGGGGAAAACCAGCAGGTATTCAACAGCACTGTTGAGGAATAGTAGCTGTTTAGCATAAGTATAAATTATTTAAGATTATAACATGGTGTGACTTGTGCTGCTTGCCCAGCTTTCCTTAGCATGAGTACCTAGATTTGCTAAGGTCTTTAGGCCACAAGTTATTTTGCTTAATAATCTTCCTAGCAGCTGGTAGAGTGCTGCATTTCGCCTTTTAGTATGGGAAAGACACTGATATCACACCCCAAGCCTGGGACTCCAGTTTTCCATGTTCTGCCAGTGAGTGCGGGGGCACGAGGAACACGAACCAAAGGATTAGGAGGTGACAACCCTCATCTGAAACTGCAAATGAACAAAAACCTGCCTGGACACAGAAAAAGAATCCAGTGAGATGGTAGAAGACCCCACTGGACAGACGTGCACAGACAGTGCACGAGGGGCAGGTATAGAGATCATGACAGTGTACTTGCCCGGGGATTTCTTTGTTTGGGGTCCCTTTTTTTCATAGGCCACAGACTTGCCTACATTGGAAAGGACCTTTCAGATCATCCAAGTCCAAATATCAACCTAAGACTGCCAAAAACCACCACCACACCATTTCTAGAGGCACCCCACC
>VZRU01001225.1:789-11003 GCA_013398155.1 Pedionomus torquatus | reverse complement strand
GGTAAAACGCCTCAGCCTCTGCTTTGCACGCGGCGTGGTGTTCGGATTGGAACCCCTCTCGGTGCTTGCAGAGCAATGAAACCCATTGGAAAAACCGAGAAGGGGGGAAAAATAAACACTTAGCTATTTCTCCTTTGTCCAGTGGCAGCTGCAGATATAGTCACCTAATGGTAAATGTGCAAAACCCAAACCAGAAGCAATCTGATGTCTGACTCTTGAATTCATCCTCTGGCTGCCAGCCCAGTTTCCTTTTAGGGCCAGAGACGTGGCTACAAAGTGCCTACTTGAATGCCATGCTTCTGGGGCTGAAACACTGGTTCATCTCTAGGGCCCAGCCCAGTGCTGCGGAACTGGAATTGGAGGTGGTTTGCTTGCCCTGTTGTCGTTACTCTTATTTCTGAGGGCCTTGGACTTGTGGCAGGGCAGGTAAGACTGCCCCTGTGCTTTCATGACTCCAAAAAGTAGCCGCTCATATCCATTTGTCCAAATAGTTGGAATCAGAAGCAACAGCATGTGCTTCATTGACCGGAGGCTTTTCCATACATCTCACCGGTGCAAAGAGATAAGAAAAGCGGAAGCTGCGAAGGGGACGTTGGTTTCCTCTCCCATGTCATTCGGGAATCGAAGCCGGGAATAGCGGCAGTGGGATTTAGTTGGGGAAGACCGAGATGTGGTCTTGTAGGCTGTGAGGCGAAGGGCCATCGCTGGGTTTCAGCGGGGGGCGGCTCAGAAGCAGGTTGCTCTTCAACACCTTCTCTTATCAGGTACTACTGATGGCATTACGTTTTTTTAGGTGGTGAAGTTAAAAGGCCAGGTTCTGTCAGTCATGTTCCGATTCCGATCCAAAAACCGGGAATGGCTCTGGATGAGAACCAGCTCCTTTACCTTCCAGAACCCCTACTCGGATGAAATTGAGTACATCATCTGTACCAACACCAACGTCAAGTATGTACATGGAAATGACTTGCCAACCACCAGTGATAGCGCACGAGCCCCAGGGCGTCCTGTCCCAGAATAACCAGCCGCACAGAACTGCAGGAGCTCTGGCCTCTCCCCCTCACCAACCTCCCTGTCCCTTTGCACAGGCCCCGGAGACGCTGCCAGGTCNTTCACCCTCTGGGAAAAAAAAAAAAAAAAAAAAAGGGAGGGGGAGGCAATTTGATTTACCACATTTCTTCAGGAGGAAGGATATTGACTTACAAGATGGGGTGGAGAGGTGTATTGAAGTCAGGACTGCATGTCTCTTTCCTCTGAAATTAGCACTTTTTCCTGATTTTTTTCACCCCCCAAAAGGTATTAACCTTGCTGGCATTTTATGTCACTCCTTTCAGGTGTTTCACTGCCTGATGATGACCCAGACGCTGGCCAAGGCAGCAAGTTTTGCCTCGTGGCTATTGGCAGGCTCCAGGTGGGTGGTGTTTTTCTCAATGGTTCAACATTGCCTTGTCCTAAAAGCTCCCAGAATTACAATCTTTCCTCTGAAGATGTTCCCCCATTGCTGCACATACGGCCGTGGGGGTGGCCGGGTTGGGAGAAAGCGGCTCAGGGAAGGTCCCCTGACGCTGTCCCCGTCTCACCGTGCAGGTCACGAGCTCGCCCAACTGCACGGACATGAACAACGTTTGTCAGCCTACAGAGTTCATCTCCCGCCACAACACCGAGGGCATTTTCACCTTCATAGATCACCGCTGTGTGGCTACTGTGGGCTACCAGCCGCAGGTGAGGAAATGGCAGGAGCTTTCTCAAAAAGAACTGCCCTTGAAGCTTACTTTTCCCTCCTCCCTCTCTTGGACACCATGGCTCTGCTCCTTTAGCAGATCTGATAAAACCATGCCCAGGGCCCAAACTGGCCACGTGTTTCTTCTCCACCAGTTGTTTTTTTCCTGTGTTTTTTCTAAGTGCTTTGATCACTGGAAAGATGGGGGGCTCTGGGTTATGTCTAATGTCAATTAAGATGGGTTTTGCCTTCGTTTGAGTCAAAGATCAAACATCAGTCGCCCACTGTTGCGCTACTCCTTAAAATACAACAGTTCCCGTCCTTGGTTTGTGTAACTCTGTGTGTGTGTGGGGGGAGAGCAGTGACTCCCTGTCCAGAGGGGGTTTAACGAGGCAGATGTGGGAGAGGGACTCTGCCAGACGAGTTGATTTGATCTCTCCCCCCATTCCTTTAAAATTAGGAACTTCTGGGGAAAGACATCGTGGACTTCTGCCACCCGGAAGACCAGCAGCTTCTGCGGGACAGTTTTCAGCAGGTAAAACGCCTCAGCCTCCGCTTTGCACGCGGCGTGGTGTTCGGATTGGAACCCCTCTCGGTGCTTGCAGAGCAATGAAACCCATTGGAAAAACCGAGAAGGGGGGAAAAATAAACACTTAGCTATTTCTCCTTTGTCCAGTGGCAGCTGCAGATATAGTCACCTAATGGTAAATGTGCAAAACCCAAACCAGAAGCAATCTGATGTCTGACTCTTGAATTCATCCTCTGGCTGCCAGCCCAGTTTCCTTTTAGGGCCAGAGACGTGGCTACAAAGTGCCTACTTGAATGCCATGCTTCTGGGGCTGAAACACTGGTTCATCTCTAGGGCCCAGCCCAGTGCTGCGGAACTGGAATTGGAGGTGGTTTGCTTGCCCTGTTGTCGTTACTCTTATTTCTGAGGGCCTTGGACTTGTGGCAGGGCAGGTAAGACTGCCCCTGTGCTTTCATGACTCCAAAAAGTAGCCGCTCATATCCATTTGTCCAAATAGTTGGAATCAGAAGCAACAGCATGTGCTTCATTGACCGGAGGCTTTTCCATACATCTCACCGGTGCAAAGAGATAAGAAAAGCGGAAGCTGCGAAGGGGACGTTGGTTTCCTCTCCCATGTCATTCGGGAATCGAAGCCGGGAATAGCGGCAGTGGGATTTAGTTGGGGAAGACCGAGATAGGGTCTTGTAGGCTGTGAGGCGAAGGGCCATCGCTGGGTTTCAGCGGGGGGCGGCTCAGAAGCAGGTTGCTCTTCAACACCTTCTCTTATCAGGTACTACTGATGGCATTACGTTTTTTTAGGTGGTGAAGTTAAAAGGCCAGGTTCTGTCAGTCATGTTCCGATTCCGATCCAAAAACCGGGAATGGCTCTGGATGAGAACCAGCTCCTTTACCTTCCAGAACCCCTACTCGGATGAAATTGAGTACATCATCTGTACCAACACCAACGTCAAGTATGTACATGGAAATGACTTGCCAACCACCAGTGATAGCGCACGAGCCCCAGGGCGTCCTGTCCCAGAATAACCAGCCGCACAGAACTGCAGGAGCTCTGGCCTCTCCCCCTCACCAACCTCCCTGTCCCTTTGCACAGGCCCCGGAGACGCTGCCAGGTCCCGGGAGCGCTTTTCCTGGGCTGAGGCAGGCACTAAAGGACTATAAAGCACAAGAAATTCAATCCCTTTGGCTGTCTCGGTCGTGTGGCTCAGTGAGCTGGCAACTCTCAGCTCCAGCAGTACCTTTTTTAATTCTGGTAACTGGACGGAGTCTCCTGTCTGTGTGTCAGAGCTAATATTAGTGAGGTCTGGCTTTGAACGGAGCTCTTGGACTCCTGTGACAGTCTGGGGAGGCGGCTGGGCCGGAGAGTGGCTTTTCACGTGAGCAGGACTGTGGTAGAAAGCAGATGCTTGTTTTTCTCCACGGCTGTGGTTTTGTCCTGGGATTTGGGAGCGAGCTCCAGTGAGGAGACTGCTCCCATTGCTGCTCTCTTCTGGTTTCTCTCTTGGCCGTTGCCACATCTCCCTTGGGAGCGAGCAGAGCTTCTCTCTCTTCCAAGGAGTGAGCTCCGGGCCCCTTCCAGAAGAACTGAAATAAAGACAAAAATGTTCTTGCATGTGACTGGGGAGTGCAGGCTTGAGGGGTGCAGCGGATGGAGGCTCTCCACCAGGCAGACAGGAGGGTAAATTGTTTCTGGATAGGTAAAAAGCCAGGATTTTTCTTTTTTTTTCCTTTTTTTTTTTCTTCTTTTAACGAGGCAAGGTCCTAGAGAGCAGGTAGTGCAGCCGGTGAGCTGATGCTTTCTGCTGAGACAGTCTTAGGAGTTGAGCAGCGACAAATCCCTCTGGATTTATCGAGCTGTGGTGTGAGCGCAGGGCTGAAACCTGACGCGGGTCCGATGTGCAGGTCCTTAATTCCTGTCCTGCTGTTAGAGGTATCTCTTTGAACTCATTCATTCCGCGCACACATCCATTCTCACATCCATGCTACGCTTCGAAAGGCGCTGCGTCAAGTCAGACCGGAGAAGCAGAGCTCTGTCTGGCCGTGTGTGTGTGTTTTATCTGTGTGCATCTCTGCCGGGTTGTCTGTATCGTTTCATCTTTGGGCTCAGGTACTGCCGAAGCAGCAGCTTGTAAAAGAACTGTTGGGAGAACGCTGGATTTTTTCTTTTTTTATTCCTTTCTTGTGGGAGTTAAACATTAACCGACTTCTGACAGCGAACACAAGAGCGTAACGAGCTCCAACATCTCGGGTTTAAAACTTAAAGCCGCTGGTGGTCTCTGCAGGCTCCAGCTCTGGAGTTGTCTGATGCAGAGCTGAATGGAAAACCTCAGGGATTTTTAGGCTCCTACAACCTTTTCCTTTGCTTTAAAGACGGTGCAGGTCTGGCCGTGCATTAATCGCTCCCCTGCTCAGTGACTGAGAGGGGGCAGAGCCCTTTGGCTCCTGGTCTTTTAGCTTTATATTACATGACTCCCCCCCCTCTAGAGACCACGGAAACCGAGTGGAAGGATCCTTCACTCAAACAGGTTTTGCAAAAGCAAAGCCTCTAACCTTGTCCCGGCCAGACACGCTCTCCTACACGCGGTAGCCAACAGTTTGCTTTTCCTTTGATATTTTTAAAATTTTTTTTTTTTTTTTTTTTTTTTTTTTCCTTTGCTTTGAAGGAACTCGAGCCAGGAATCTCGGCCTGCCCTGTCAAACTCCCTGCAGAGGCCCCAGCTGGGGCAGAGTGTCAGCCTTCCCCTGGAGATGGGCACGGCCCAGCTGCCCTCAAGGTCAGGAGGTGCTCAGCTCCTTTTACCGTGCCTCTCTCGCCAGTTCTGCCCTCCTCTCAAATAGCCTTCCTCCCCAAACCTTCCTCTCCACAGCGAGTGAACTCCTCTGGGCTAATGAATCATTGGTGTAACCACTGTTCCCTTGGCGATCGTTTTTAGCAGCCCGTGTTCTCCTGTTACAGAGACTTTCCATTTTAGGCAGCAGCAGCCGCCTCAACAGACGGAGCTGGAAGTGGTCCCAGGAAGAGAGAGCCTGGCTGGGTACGACCACTCGCAGGTAAATCGACGGGGGTTTGGGTTACTCCTTGCATTTGTTGCCCTGCATTATTTAAATTCCTCTTTGCTGGGGCTGTAAAGACTTGAGGCTGCCGAGGGTTTGGAGGGGAAGGTGTTCTGGCTTGGGTTTTGCTGGATCTGCTTGGCTGATTCTGCTCTGCCCCTGGCGCACCCTCCCTGCTATCCCCACCTCGATGCTGCCAGCCCTGAATGGCCACACTATCACAATAAAACACGCAGGAGGCTGGAGAGCAGCCCGGCCTCCTGCCTGCGAAGCCCTGGGGCTGTTCTCTGTGCTGTCTGTGGTGACTCCTTCCACCTCTACCCGTTCCCAGGTCCCTGTTCAACCTGGGACCGCTGCCGGCCCTGAGCACAGCAAGCCCCTGGAGAAGGCAGAGACCCTTTTTAATCAGGAGCGGGACCCGAGGTTCAACGAGATCTACAGCAGCATCAGCTCAGGTGAGCAGCGCTGGGCTGCGAGGCACAGCCAGGGCCACATCCCGTCTTGATCCCACTTCGGCTTCAATCCGAGTGCTCTTTGCTCTTTCCTAAGTCACCCAGCCCTTCTGGGTGCTGTGACTCGGTTGTGGCAGCCCAAGCTTTGCAGAGCAGCGCTGATTTTGACACCAGATGGATAATTCCTGTCTACTCTGATAACGTGGCAGCGAATTGTCCTGCACCCGATGCTTTGCTGGAGGATGTGGGAGGAGGCAGTGGGCGATGAGGTGTCTCTTGCTCTGTGTCGCTGCTTGCCTTGGTCTGATCCCCCGTGTTTGTCCCCAGAGAGCAGTCAATTCTCTCTGTTCCTAAACTGGGCACAGGAGGTAGTGGATGCTGTAACCCCACAGGAACCTTAATGCAAAATTTATTAGACAATGGAGAGGAAATCAAATTAAACAGGCTTTAGAAACCCATCTGGAGTCTCTGTCTGGATAAGGGACAGTCGTGTTTGATGCTTTGGCTCAAAACAATTTTCCTTCATGTGGGCACGTCTCTTGGAGCCTGGTTCCCTGTTGCTGGGATGTTCTCAGCCATAACGTGAGTGACCCTCTCTCCACAGACCAGAGCAAAGCCATTCCTGCCAGCACCGTGCCTGCCAACCAGCCCCTCTTTACGCAGGGGAACACCTTCACCCCATCGCGACCTGCTGAGAACTTCAGGTAAGGCTTCATGTGCCAGGTTTTGAACGGCCTCATGTTCATTTTGGGTTGTCCTGTGGTTGTTCCTGTTCTGCTTGTTCTACCCCCAGCCTCTGCTGTGGCAGTGGTTGTCCAGAAATGCCTTTCTGTATGGTGGAACCCATCCAGGGATGGGTTTCTTTGAGGGGTGGGGGGTTGAAAAGCGCTCCTGTGCCCCCTTTTCCCCACGGCGTGGTGCTGCTTTGTTCCTGGCCAGAGGCTCAGGAGCTTTGAGGCTGGGCAGAGTCAGCACAGCTCTACCTCATCCTCATCTTCACCTGCCCAGCTACCGCCTCCGTTCCCTGATATCCCTCTGCTCTGTTGCTGCTACAGCTTGTCCGTGGTGTTCCTGTGCCTTGGCCACGCTTAGACCGAAGCCCCAGTAGATCAGGGCAAGAGGGGGCCTTGCTCACAGCCCCAGTTGTGCCCACAGCAGTTACCCCACATTTCTGGGCTCACTTCCCCTCAATAATTTGCATGGATGGCGTTTGTCCCTCGTTTGTCCTCGACGTGACACCGAGTGTCCTCAGAGCTCCTCTCCTGTCCTGCAGGAGCAGCAGCATGGTGCCTCCTGTGAACATTATCCAGCAGCAGCCCTCCTCCGCCGGCCGCATCTTGGCACAGATTTCGCGCCACTCCAACCCAGCTCAGGCCAGCGGAACCAACTGGGCTGCGGGGACACGGCCGACCTTCACACCCCAGGTAGCGAAGCCCGAGCCCTTGCTGCAGACCCCAAATCCCCGCTGTGTGAGACCCTTCTCTCCACCATGAACCATCCTGACCCGAGTTCTGGAGCCACGCTCTGTGCCCGGGTGCTTTTTCCTTTGGGGTCACCCCGGCAACTTCTCGCCCCGGTGAAGACGAGATTCAGAATAAACACATCTCTCCTCTCCTTCTCCCTGTTTCTTCCTCCTTTAGCAGCAAGTGGCATCCCAGACAGTGAAGACTCGGCCCCCTTCCTTCAGCATGGGGACTTTCCAAGGCACCCCGTCCTCCTTCAGCCCCATGACAGCACCTGGTTCTACGGCTTCCCCTACAGGGACGGCTTATCCAAACCTTGCCAGCCGCGGCACGGGCTTTGGTGAGTACGGCCCGGGATGTGGGCAAGGGGGTGGCAGTAAAATTCCCTGGGAGGAAAACTGGGAGCATCTGGGGGGGCGGATACAAGCTTGGTGAGGTCCCATTTCCGTGGTTTTCCTGGTGTGTGTTGGATTCTGGCAGAGCACAGCTAAATCTCTGCTTTGCTTAACGTCGCCCTCGTCACCTTTAAATGCTGTCCCAGCGTGAGGCTCTGAGAATTTAGAACCATTTTAAGGCTGACTGGGAGGAAACTAAACCCCTTCAGAACCTCTCCTGTATTTGTTCCTGTTCTGCCCCATAGTTGGGTGCTGACAACTGCCTTAATTAATGACAGTTGAGTGGCTTTTCCTGGAGGGGGTGGGTGGGGATCCTGCCCTCTTACCAGTAGGCACCACCCCATGAGCTGAGGACCCCAGAAGCCCCAGCCCTGCCCCAGGAAATCACTCGCCGACTTTGTTTTCCGTTAAAACAGCCGCGGAGACCGCGCAGACCCCGGCCCCGTTCCAGACGCGGGCAACCGAAGGTGTGGGGATGTGGCCGCAGTGGCAAGGACAGCACCACGGACCAGCCTCGGGGGAGCAGCACGTGCAGCAGCCGCAGCCCAGCCAGCCCGAGGTCTTCCCAGTAAGACGGGGCGTTTTTATCCTCCCCAGTGGGGGCTGATCTTGTGGGAACGAAGGGTCTTTGCTTCCCATGTTGGGGCAGGTGGTTGAACCACCAAGAGTTTTGTCCCTTTAGTTGATATGTCAAAACTTGTGAATAACCTGATGGAGCTGAAATGGGAAAGAGGAGGGAGAAGGACCTCAGCTTTGGGTCTCGGACCGTTGAAGGATCAGCGTGAGACTCTGCCAGCTCCTCTCTAGTTAAAGCCAGTGACAAAAGAGGCAAATACCTGCCCCTGGCAATGCAATAAAGTGAAGATAACTCTTGAGAGTTGATATACCTGGGAACTGCTGCCCCCTGCTTCCCAAGCAGTCAGTGCAGTCGCTGCTGGTGGCTGAAATCCACAGCTCTCTCCGTGGCCTTGGCCACCAACCCTGTGTCCCCTGGGGAGGGATGGGACCATCCCAGGATGCGGTGCCTGCTCTGGCAAACTCCTCCCTGATTAAATTGCCAACGTGAGCATAGAATCGTGGAATGTTTTGGGGTGGAAGAGACCTTAAAGCCCCCCCATGGTCACCACCTTCCCTGTGCAGGGACACCACCCTCTACGTTGCTCCAAGCCCCATCCAACCTGGCCTCGAACCCCTCCAGGGATGGAGCATCCACAGCTTCTCGGGGCAACCTGGGCCAGGCTGTCCCCACCCTCACAGGGAAGAATTTCTTCCCCAGATCTCAGCTCCAATCTCCCCCCTTTCAGTGTAATGATGTTCTAGTCCAGGTAATGACCTTCTCCTTGTGCCCTCACAGGACATGCTGACCATGCTGGGAGACCAAGGACCCAACTACAACAATGAAGAATTCCCAGAGTTGAACATATTCCCTTCTTTTTCAGAATAAGAGAAACCCTTTGAGGGGGGGAAGCAAATTATAGCTCTATATAATACCCATGTGTAAAGGAAAACACCTAAGTCTTTTTGTCAAAGACTGCTGAACTTTCTGAACACTTCCCACCTTCCGGAGGCGAAGCTTTGCCTGGAGGATGGATGGATGGAGGAAGACAAGCGGGGTTTTGGGCTCTTCTTCCTCCTCGTGGTGCTGGCAGCGGGGGCCTGTTCTCCTGGAACCTCCAGGGTTCCTCCACCCAAGGCCTTGGGTTTCTGGAGCCGCTCGCTTGTGGTTCTCCTCCTGCGGGTTGGCTTGGTCGGAGGGATTCCTGTCTGGATGCCAGACAGCCCCTCCAAACTCCTGAGGTGGCTTATACTGGTTTTATTTCAATCTTCTGTACCATTACTTTCTTTTTTTTTTTTTTTTCTATAAAAAAAAAGTATTGTAACTTTTTAAATATTGGGGAAAAAACCCTCTTCCAAGCGTTAACCCTGTTAAAAAGCAATTCTGGAGGATGCTCGTGGAGGAATCCTTGGTTGTGAGGCAGCTTTTCTCCTGGGAGGAAGCTCGGAGGGTTGTTCCTGCATCCCCAGGCCCCGGGTGCTTTACGTGGAGATTCCCGAGGTGCCACCACGGGATGCCTTCAGGTGCTTTGGCTCCTCCATGAACCGTGCAATGACTCCAGCCCTCTGTTTTCAACGTGACCTGTCGATCCCTGCCAGGCCTCGGTCCTTCCTGAGGATGACGGGACAGTTACGAGCCATAAAAATACGATCCGTGTAGCTCTGCTCTCCGTGCGTCGGTTCTGCAGCCCGTGGATCCCGTGCCGCCACAAACCTGGGTTCCGACAGGCTTTTTGTCAGCTTCTGGGGGCGAGTGGGGTTGGGGTGGGGGTGGAAAACCTGCTCCCTGTGCTTGGACCGCGTGGAGATGGAGAATCCTTGCCTTGGTTCCGGAGCTGGGTGTCTGAGGCCCCGGAGTCCTTCGGGGCTGCGCTTGAGGAGTCGAGGTTTTTCACTCTGTGCTCCGAGGGGCCGTATTTTCTTCTCACCCATCTCCTTAAAGAAAAGAAAAAAATCCTGCCATATGGAGATCCTGTTGCCAAATTGTAAAATGGAGAACGGGCAAAGAGAGGGAACAGAATTTATTATTATTATTTTTTTTTTATATATATA
>VZRU01001222.1:0-10362 GCA_013398155.1 Pedionomus torquatus | reverse complement strand
TGTTGCCGTCTGAGGCTAAACCACGACAGTTTTATACCAAACCAAGAATGAAATTAGAAGAAAATAAAAACCACAAATGCCCAAGTAGATTTGTGTGCCTGTGAATAGCTGGTTAAAACAAGAAGTTACACTCTTTCAGTTGGTCATTTCCAAAGGATGAAAAAAGATACCAAAAAAGATGCACAGTTTTCAATAATGGAGGAGAAAAAAAACAAAACAAAATAAAAAAAAAACCTGAAAAAACATCAGACAAGGAGTAGCAGCAGAAAGAGCAGTTTATCGTAAAACATGAGTAATTTGGAAAACTAAAGCCATCTCTGCAAATTCTTTAAGTGAAAATTGCTGTATTTAACACAAATTTGACACACTGTAACTTCAGTGAGGACAGTAATTTTTGCAGCTTCATAAATTATTCAAGTAATCCTTAAATCAAATCTCCTCACAGATCAGCTACCTTGCCCAACTCACGGTGTCACCCAGTTGACAAGGTATGTCATGGAAGCAGGAGACAGGGTTGAAAAGAGTCTCATTCAAACCAGAGTATCTCAAACTTTGGTATCTCACTGTATTTGGAAATTCTTTGATTTTGCTGGAACGCTGACTTGAAGAATTTTCCTTGAATTGAATTAAGAAAAAACCCAATTTGAAAGCATCTCTATTGACTTCTGCCGCCCCAGTGGCAACCCATACTTCTTTATTCCTTCCTCATAAGCTTGGGGGTGGATTCCTCCTAATAATTGCTTCCCACACCTCACACTCAGACCCTCACTGGGATTAATCCATCATTTGTGGTTCCTTGTGATTCCTCACCTCTTCAAAGAAATAGCCACTTAGCCACACTGGGTATGTTGGGGCCACAGTTACTGTCATTTAGCCTCATTTTCACCCTAGTTATTAGATTACACAAAAGCAATATGAGGTTCCTCCATCTCCGCAAGTCAGTTGAGAAGCTGGACAAAACTAGACACTGGATTGAGCTGTTAGTTCTCTGCCCTGAATATCTGACATAGAAAATAACTCAGAGGCTTCAAGAAAATTAATCTAGACAGAAATGAAAGCATTGGCATTTCTTAAAACGATCTATAGAAAAATATTTTCTTAATAAGCACACAAAAAAATCTGTCATGCAGTTACCCCAGATTTACAAAGGCATGCTTTTATATCAGAATGTTAGCACTACAGCAAACAGAATCTTAATGACAAATTAACTAAATAAATATTACCTGTACTTTATTGGGTTTTCATTAATTATTTTTCATTGGCTATCCACTTGCTGGTTTCAAAAGTGTCAACTAGTTTATTTGGAATTGTGAAAAGTAGGTGAGCATTGAGTAAGTGTTTCGATGTTCTTGAAAACCACACAAATAGGTAACAAGCACATGCTTTACTGCCTAGATACAGCTGCCATACCTAATCACATCACAAAATCCTCACACTGCAAAATCCTAACTTTGTAATCTCAAGTATTTCATGGTAGCTTTACCCATTGAATAACAGTGCTTAGAAAAAGAGGTGGGTTTTTTTAAACTAGGAATAGGACATATGTGAGCTATGTAGTTTATAAATAAATACACTGTATTTAACAGAAAGCATTATTTCCTTGATCACCACCAGAAAAATGACATCTGCAACTGCAGCAGCCTCTCCTCTTCAGTGCAGAGCAGAGCACAGCACATGCAGTGCTAGTCCAGCTCCTCTGTAGCTTTGTACCTCTGCACTAAGGAGTCCTTGAAGGCTTCTGATGGAGCAAAGGTGAGCAAGACGCAGACAGACGCTGAGCAGCTTGCTATGAAGTGAGTGACTTCTCCAGTCCTTAAGCAGCAGTCTGCACTGAAATTCTCACTGGGAGCATCTCTAAGAAACCATGCACCACACCGTAATTGCAGCAGGTGTCAAGAGGCTGTGGTGTAAACATTCCCTACAAGATGACTGTTCTACAAGCAGGTAGGCTCTGTGAGAGCCCAGTGCTTGCTGAAGATATGGAAATGGTTCCTTATTTATATTCCTCAATTTGCAGAAGTCAAAAACAGAGATGGTCACAATCTCAGGTATATTAACTATTAACAAGTCATGGCAGAAACTTTTCCTAGTTCCTCCAGCATAAAGTAAGAAGTCAAGGGTGTGAATACTGGCTTCTGCCTTTAGAGATAGTTCTTGGATGGAGCGAAAAAGCAGTCGACAGCCAAAACATAACTCAGAAGTCATTTGTAGAAAAATTTAAAGTATTTAAAACATCTCCAGTGTTTTCTGGGGATATATTGTCACTGTGTTTGAACAGTTGGTGCAGCTGGAAGAATCAATTCAGTAGTCATAATTTCTAATTCTACCAAGAGGTAGAATTGTATTTAAGAAGACACATTTGGTAAATTATTATTTTCTAAGTGAAACAACTCACCAAGCTTTTTGGTTTTTTGATTTTGTGACTTCCTGTAAGTATTATAAAAGAAACATTGCATTGCTATGTAATTTTGACTCACAGAAACAAGGTCAGAAACAACAAAAACTGCAAAAGAAAAAGATTACTCTGACATCTGTGATTTTTGTCCACTGTGAAAGCAAAAGTAATCCAGGCATTTCTAAGAACTATGAGGAGAGTCAGCAATAAGGAAAGCCAGTAGTATTGGGAGTAACAGCTGAGGAATTGAAAGATGGTGCTGAGGAACACTGAACTACGCAGCCAGCAGAAGAAATGGCTCAGTTTCTCATGTTATCTGTCCTCCATAGTAAATGATGTGGCAACCAGACCAAGGACATTGCTGCTAATGGAAGCACATAGAAAGACAAAAGAAACCTCACTGCTACAAAGCCTGATGGCAACAGAACTGTCAATGGATGGTTTGTCTCCTGTGCTAAGAGGGCAAAGCTGTGAAACTACAGATATTTGAGCATGAAGACCACAGAGACTTAAAATTGAGAAAACATGACAGCAGGATAAAGCTGTTTGTTCATCAAGGGGAAAATGTACAGCAGGAAATGTACAGCAGTAGCAACATGTAATTCCTGAAATGAATACTGAGTTATCACAGTAAGATCTATAATCTCAGTTATATATGATACTTCTCAAGCAAAGTCACACATTCCTTTGTTACCCAGCTTTTGAAATCCAAGGTATGCCATTTAGTATAGCACCCTGGTAGCCAATACCAGCTGCTGCTATCTCAAGAAAGAACTTGAATTGTTCTTGCAGAAAGAAGGTTGCAGTGCTGAAATACAGCAGAATGGCTGTATTTCTGCTTAAACTTGTAGTTAACAGCCAGAGCCTGGATGAGGAAGAGCAGCTCTCCAGTGTTCTGAACACTCTCAGCGGGCAGGGCCAGGCATGACAGGGCATCTTTGTGTTCAGGCATTCAAAAGCTGGAATAAAAGGTAAGGTCAGCAACTTACCAAACAGCTGTTAACATCTGATACCAAATAAAAAACCAAGTAATGAAAAAGCCTGCCAACGTTGCCATTCCATTGAAATTAAAGTCTCAAAATCAAATATTGTGAAGGTGGTTTCAAAGTCTAGCATTTACTTTTGAAGAACGTGAAACCAGCACAGTTGCAATTCCTAATAAAGAGGCTGCTGAACAAATGGAACCACCATCAAAACTTTATTACCTACATAAAGATTTTTGGACTTTTCCAGGAGATCCTCATGCAGCTTATGCTCACTGTTTAAATATGCTTAAAGGTGTGACCTACCAAACCTTTGTAAAAGCATGCTCTCTTCAAAGGCTGTAGACATGTCTCATAAGAATATGGAATCTGACAGCTGCAAAAAGTTCTAGGTAGAAACATGACCTTGAGGAAGAATATGAACCAAAAATCAAAAAACAAACCCTTAAAGAGGAACTGCAGAAGTATTGGAAAGGAATGGGGAAGGTTAAGAAATAAATATTCTAAGAAAACTGGAAGTGGTTTAGGAACATATTTTCTCAATACACACCCCCATGAGAATTAAACTGGGCTGCAAGGCATGCCATCAATAGATTCTGCCAAGTTCACAGTAATTCTTACTAACTCTCCAGTTTTAATCATAGCATAAACCTAAAAAACAGAATAACTCTCCCAAACATACTACTAGTGCCCATTACAAGTTTGGTTACCTGCTATACATTTTTCTCCCAGATACCACACTTTTTGTGTAAATAAAGCAAAAGTCAAACTAATCAGCAGGTGATAACAGAACCAGAAGATGAAAATCATTACTTGCAAGAAAAGAAGGGCTTTTGGACCTCCAAACTATGCAGAAGCCATCCCTGAAATACAATGCCTTGCTGCTATCCCTGAAATACGATTTCTGGTAAGTCTGTAGTGTTTAAATTCAACAAAGAGTTTTGGG
This sequence comes from Pedionomus torquatus, assembly GCA_013398155.1. Lineage (NCBI taxonomy): Eukaryota > Metazoa > Chordata > Aves > Charadriiformes > Pedionomidae > Pedionomus > Pedionomus torquatus. The sequence goes on along the minus strand of VZRU01001222.1, from coordinate 6,038 downwards.
GGAAAAAAAAATAAATTCTTCTATAACTGTCACTTACCACTACCTGGAAATTAGTGCACTCATTAAACAAACTGGAACCACATCAACACAACTCTTCTATAAATTATGGTGTTTTTTTTTTTCCTTTCTTCCGCCAGCTGAGGAACCATCATTTTTTCCTGGACAAAACAGAAGGTTACCACTGGATTCTTTCCCTTGTAGCTGAATTATTAATCAACAGCACATTGACAAACCAGCAGGACACCTCACAATTATATGTAAATAAGTCATCTATTAAGTAGTCTTGGTTATACATATATGTGACTGTGTGACACACATACATAAGTGACTGTATATAGATTGGCTACACTGCTAAACTCAGTGGTTTTGGTGGCTGGTTTTTTGTTTTGTTTTGGTTGGTTGGTTTTGTTTTTAAGAGCGGTAAGTACGTCCGCTTCTAATTGTTTGCTCTTCTATAAAACTCATGCTCTGCAATCATGGCTAAAATAAATACTCTCAACTTGTCATGTAACCTTAAGTCCATTCTATCATGAAACTTCTAGTGAAAAGTCCCGTTATTTTTCTCCTCTATATAATGTATCTTCATTCTTCAGCACAGTATTTTAGCCATAGTAGAAGCTTTACCTTTACTATCCAGAAGCTAACACTTCCATGCATTTAAGTTTGCAAAGTATTCAAACAGCAGTCCTTTATTCTGAATCATTGCTGTTTTCTGAAATAAGGGTAACAACTGATGCCTTAATTTAGTCTGCATTCAGTGAGTTAAGTGAAGCATGAAAGTATCTTGAGTATGAATCTTACATATTATAAGAATCTGTTTAAAATGGAATTAAGTATCATCTGATTGTTCCTTATAGTGATGCCTTTGACTAATCTCTAAGAAATTCTATTCCAAAGATCGTATTTTAAACATCCTGAGAGCATCAAGATGTTTTTTAAGCAGTATTAGAAGTTTAGCGGGACTTCACTGAAAATATGTGTTATTGGTAATTCCTAATTTGCAGCAGAATTTTCATTCCTTTGACAGATATTACCAAAATACAAAATTTGTCTGCATGTAAAAGTAGTAACATGGAGGAGACACACAACTACTCAAATGTACAGTTTCCTTAAACAATAAAGTCACTGAAATATCAAGTTTTAGAAACTAGACAAATACTGACTAATTGCATGTCCTAATGCCAGAAAGGGAATTTTACCTATACATTAGTAGCAGAAGACTAAGTTTTCCACTTTGTGCACAATTACACAATTGGACTACCTATTTTCTAATACCACTAATTGCCTAGTATGCTTTATCTTGGCCTGAATTTAGTCTGATCAAGCCATTAGGAGTTTTGCTATAGGAAAAGCAACATTAAATGTTAGAAATAGAATTTTCTATTCTGACACATTTATATACCACTTTTTCACCTCAAAGTTTCAAAGCAGTTTCTGGACAAAGGAACCATTTACATTTTACAAACAAACAAACAAACAAAACCCCTAAAGTGTATGAAGGTTATTCTGTTCTGAACAAATCCATACTTGTAAACTGTGCATCTAAGTTGTTCTTTTTTGAAGTATTTTTCTCCCTGGTTTAAGCTTCATCTGCCACGAGTCAGTATTTGACAGGTTAAAACAAGGCTAAATAATTAGATCACAAAAGCAGCCTGACAAGTTTCGAGGTTCAGTTAGCCCAATTAATGTACTGTTCATATGCTGCTTCAGTAAATCCTTAAGCTTTCTCCACAGGGAGATGGGAACAGCTCAAACTCTGCCACTTCTATGTCATTAGGGATCTCTGCAGAATACAGAAACAGATTGACAGACGCCAGCTATACAGATATCTGTAGGTGTACTAGTTTGACCCTGGCTCCTGCTCTTATAATTATTTAAAAATTAGTGCTGTTTTATATAAGGTGAGATGTTTCCTTTCAATGAAACATAATCTTGTCTACTATTGCACCAGAAGGACAAATGAAGCATCTTCACTCAACCATATAAATTATGGGTTGCATTTTCACAGCAGATACAAGCTTCAAAATACAATACCCCCTGCTTCATAACATCAGGCATTAAGTATGAAAACTGTTTTTGAAACACAAGTGATATGTTCTGTAAAATTGAGGGTTATGAACAAAATTTATCAAACCAGATACAACTTTCTTACCTCATTATTATCTAAATCATCAATGTCGCCGTCCCCTTTAACAAGCTGAGAAAAGCTATGTGCATGGGGGAGAGGGGCAAGGAGTGGTAAAAATCATAGAAAAACAGGCAATGTACTGTCTGCTTCCCATGAAAGCCAAAAAAATAAATTGAAAAATACCAGACTAGAAGTGGTCAGTATCAAAAGATACAAACGGTGTCTTTTAAAATTTGAGCTAAAAATATTTTGACATAGTTGAAATTATTTTGTTAAAAAGCAGAAATGAAGAACTTTTGAAAGGATGCATGGAACGTGTCACCCTTGTAAACACTGTTAAGAAAATGGTATTTCAAAATAGCCAAATTTCAGTGTACTGCAGAGATTAATACAGACATTTTGCTTGTAACTTTCTAGATGCATCTGGGATACAATATGAAAGTAGAATAATTATGCCTGGCATGTAGTAATCAACCATTATAACAAACTAGGCCAGAAATGATTGTCTGAACCAAGTATTTTCAACCTAAAGCATACACTGGGGAGGGAGGGGGAAGATGCTTCATTGCTAGGTACAAAGACATTTCTCTTTCCTTCACTCCGGTGCACTTACAATTTCTACTGCTGTAATGCCCAGGAGAAGCCTCAAACCAAGCTCTATTCCATGGTTACCACAAAAGACTCCATAAAAACTGCCCCCAGAGATGCAAATCTAGAAACAACCATATATAGAAATGCAGGATGTTAAACAAACAAAAAATCCCAACAACTTCAATACTACTTTTTGCAACAACCTTAATAGACATTCCTTTCCAAAAATACTATGAAGAGAAGTAAATTTTTGCCAGGATAGAATTTTCTCTGCATAATTTCTCTTAAGACAATCAATCACAAACAAAATTCATATTTAACTTGGTAATAAATGCTTTACATCATTAAGTCATCCCTTGCCTTGAGGAATGTGTGTGTAAAAATAGAAGAGGATATATGCACCATTTAAGGCTCTTTGAAGCTGTTAACTCCCTTTCTGATCTGAGGGAGCCTTTTAATTTCCCCTTCGCATCCTCCACACACTCATTATGTAAGACAGTGATTAACAAGCAAGATGAAAATATTTCAGACTATTAAACTTTTACACCTTGTATGAAGCTGTGTATTTTTTAGATGTCATTGACACTTTTTTGGGTTTTTTTTTGTCCTCTCCACAAACACCCACGAAGTTATCCCATCTGCTACAAACACTTTACAAGCAACTAAGCCAGCTGCAAAAAGCTAATACTCATCTTTTGGTAGCAAGCACAAAGACCAACAAATCACAGCAAAGATGCACAATAATGAAGATGGAAGCAGTCTTACTCATAAATCCATGAACACAGGAAGATCCAACTCATCAATCAGACCATAAGAAACCCACCAGAAAACTACAACACACAAACCACAGTACAATATTCAAAATTCAGAGTACATTGAGAATATACAAAGAGAAGTTGTATAACATGCAATACCTAGACCATATAAACTAAAGTTACTTCCATTTGTAAGCTATAAAATCTTTTCAGTGGTTTTCTAGGTCTCAATTTCAGGTTTGATTAGTTGCCTGACAGATTATTACCACACCCTCACATGCACTGTCAAAACATGCTTCTAAAGCAAAGGACTGAAAAATCTGATGTGATCACAAAGAAACAGATGAAGTGATAGAGAATTCCTGGCTAAACTATAAAATGATGAAACTACATTGAAAAGCTGAAAAAAAAAAGAAAGTTACTGAATTATTCACAGAAGCATACAGCCAGTAACTCGGGTTCATCAAGCACGCAGATTAAGTGCCTTTACACAAATGCATATAGCATAGGAAACAAGCAAGAGGAGTTAAACACATGCGAACATCTCTAGGGCCATCTTATTGGCATCAAATAGACATAGTGTGATGGCTCTTATGATTGCACTGTTGAATGGAGGAATACACAATCTTCAGGAAGGACAAGCTTGGGAGGGTCCAAGATAGAGAAAGCCGAGGTACAGAATGAGTTTTTGTCTCAGTCTTCGCCAACAAGGGCTCTAACCAAAACATCCGAGTCATAGAAGGCAAAACCAGGGACAATAAGAATGAAGAACTGCCCATCGCAGGAAAAGACCAGGTTTGGGACCACCTAAGGAACCTGAGGGTACAGTAAATCCATGGGACCTGATGAAATCCATCCTCAGGTCATGAAGAAACTGTCAGACAAAGCAGCTATGCTGCTTTACATTCTATTTGAAAAATTGTGGCAGTCTAGTGAAGTTCACGCTGACTGGAAAAGGGGAAACATAACCCCCACTTTCAAAAGGCAAGAAAAGGAAGACCTGGGAAGATACAGGCCAGTCTGTCTCACCTCTGCGTTTTCACCAAGATCACAGAGCAAATCCTCCTGGAATCTCTGCTAGGGCACATGGAAAACGAGGAGGTCACTGGGGACAGACAACATGGCTGCACCAAGGGCAAGTCATGCCTGACAAACTTGGTGGCCTCCTATGATGCTGCTATGGCACTGGTAGATAAGGGGAAATCAACAGACATTGTCTATCTAGACCCACGCAAAGCACTTGACACTGTCCCACATGACATTCTGATCTTTAAATTGGAAGGGCATTCATTTCATGGGTGGGCCACTCAGTGGATGAGGAAGTAGCTAGATGGCTACACTCAAATGGTTGCAGGCAACAGCTCCACATCAAACTGGAAACCAGTGATGAGTGGTGTTCCTCAGGGGTCAGTACTGGGACCTGTTCAACATCTTTATAGGCAACACCAACAGTGGGATTGAGTGCACCCTCAGCAAGTTTGCTGATGACACATAGCTGTGTGGTGTGGTTGACTCGCTGGAGGGAAGGGATGCCATCCAGAGGGACCTGGACAAGCTAGAGAGGCGGGCTCTTGCAAACCTCATGAAGTTCAACAAGGCCAAGGGCAAGCTTCTGCACCTGTGTCACGGCAATCTCAGGCACAAATACAGGTTGGGTGGAGAATGGATTGAGAGCATTGCGAGGAGAGGGACTTGGGAGTTGATGAGAAGCTCAACACATCCTGGAAATGTGCATCTGCAGTCCAGGAAGCCAATACATGCTGGGCTGCACCAAAACGAGTGCGGCCAGCAAGTCAAAGGAGGTGATTGTGCCTCTTGCTCTGCAGAGATCCCACCTGGACTACTGCACTAAGCTTTGGAATCCTCAGCACAATAAGGACATGAACCTGGTGGGTTGGGTCCAGAGGAAGGCCACAAGTATGATCAGAGGGGTGCTGTTTAGCCTAGAGGACAGAAGGCTCCAGGAGACCTTATAGCAGCCTTCCAGTATTTGAAGGGGGACTACAAGAAAGCTGGAGAGAGAGGAGTTTTTACAAGGGCATGTAGTGACTGGATGAGGGGCAATGGCTTTAAACTGAAAAAAAGGCAGATTTATGTTAGAAATTAGGAAGAAATTAATTCTTTACTGTGAGGGTGGTAAGGCATTGGAACAGGTTGCCCAGAGAACGTGAGGATGCCTCATCCCTTGAAATGTTCAAGGCCAGGCTGGATGGGGCTTTGAGCAACCTGTTCTAGTGGGAGGTGTCTCTGCCCACAGCAAGGTGGTTGGAACTCAAAGTTCTTTAAGGTCCATTCCAACCTAAACCATTCTATGATTATAAATTAATTATCTTGCCAGTGGTCCTGACCATAAAAACTAGTCCACCAGTAACATTAATTTTCTGGGTGTCATGGTTTAGCCTCAGACGGCAACAAAGAACCACGCGGCAGCCCGGCTGGCTCATGCCTTATGGCGGCGTTAGAGCAGCTGGAAGAAAAAGGCAGCACTCGTGGGTTGGGACAAGAACTGTTTAACAAGACAACAAGGCAGTAGAGGGAAAAAAACAGTAACAGTAACACGGATG
>VZRU01001218.1:0-12603 GCA_013398155.1 Pedionomus torquatus | reverse complement strand
TGGGCTTCCTCTCAAAATGCTTTAAACGCGTCAGGTTTTTCCCTTCTAATATACCGAGCCCTGCCAGCTTCACAAAATCTAAATATGGGCTTTTCCTTCCAACACACTGACCCCTGCTAATAAAGGTGGTTAGAAAGGAACGAACACAAAGAACACCTTAACAAAACACGGCACCTTTGCCACTTTCTGTTGAAGATCTGCAACCTCAGACACCCCATTAGGTAGGGATGGATATGAGGAGGGGGTGTTCAAAATTGCCTCAGGAGCAATTTAACCTTCCCACCCCTCCCAAACACACCAGCTCCTCCAAAGGCTCCCATCGGTTCCTCGCTTCATCCCGACCGCTCCATTTACAATCAAATAACCTTCAATTAGCGGCGTCAGGCAGCCTCCGCTCGCTGGACAAAGACCACAGCGCCAGGTATACGGCGAGAGAACTGCCTCGAGAAACCGCACAGAGACCTCGCCGAGGCTGGAGAAGTTCTCTGCTCAGCTGCTTCTTAAGCCAGAGCTCCAAGGAAAACCCCGTTCCTGCCGCTCTTGGACTAAAGACAAGACGCCAAGGCGCAGGAAAGGGGATAAACGTGCGCGTGGCGAGGGACTGGCCTTAAAATATTTAACTTCTGCACTTGTTAGAATCAGAATGAAGGTAAATCTCTACTGACAGCTGCTCTTCGCACGCAGGAACGCGACACGAGCCTGCTTTCCTTATTTCCTCAGTACGATGTCACTCATTAAGTGTAAACTCCCACTGTTTCACGGTGGAGAAACTCCAATGGCTTTTATTGCTTTAATGCAAACACTGCACAGCTGACACCATCCTACAGTGCTGTGACTGGCTGTCTGGGTCAGAAGGGACCTTTAAGATTGAGTCCAACCATCACCATAACTGATAAAAACCATCACATACTGCAAGTACTGCATCAACCCAGCCTTTAAACGCCTCCAAGGATGGTGCCTCAACCCCTTCCCTGGGCAGCCCAGTCCAATGATTAATAACCCTTTCAGTGTCCAAATTGTCCTTCAATCTCCCACTTGAACCTCCCCCCTGGTTCATCTTGAGGTCGTTTCTTCTTGTTCCAGTGCTTGGGAATTCTTGTTCCTTGGGAGAAGAGACCGACCCCCCTCTCGGCTACACCTTCCCTCCAGAAGGGCTGGGCAATGGAACGCACATTAAGGCTGACACTAGCCAGTACATTAAAATCGGTTGCCCCAGCCCCAGTACTACCTTCATTTCCTTTAACTAATCTCACATATCCTGAAAACATTATTCAGCTGGACTGTGACATTCTGCTACGGTTTGTCTGCACAGCCAGGGCAAGGGAATGGCTTGGCACAGCCCAGCACTCCTTTATTATTTACTGGAGAGATGGGAGTGGTAGGGTCAGGTTTTTTGTTTGCTTGGTTTCAGATGTTTTGGTTTGTCAGTTTTTTTTGGTTTTTTTTTTGAGGTTTAGGTGTCAGAGGCAGCAGTTCAAGTACTCTGTCTCCATCTTCTGGTCAGAACCAGGCTCAGTCTCCCCCCTCCCAGGGAACCACTGCTCTAAGTTCACCCCCAACCGCAACCACAGGGAGACAAAAAGCTCCTGATAATTCAGGAAATGCAGTGGGGGGATAAATTTCCAGTATTAAAAAGCACACTGTACACAGGATCAGTGAAAAAAATCGACATCAACTTTTTCAGTCAAAGATTTAGACCTACAGAACAGAACACATCAATCAGGAAAGACCCCAAAATTTTCTTCTTTGGAGAAAGAGAATTAAATTGCGTGTTAGTATTGATTTTGTATCACTATCAAGGAGCTCAGTATTTATGAGCTGCCCATGTTTCATGGAATTTAAAGTCATAATAAAAGGTTAGAGAGAGAAGAGAAACCCAGGCCCTTCCTTTCTGTGGACCATTCCCAAGCAGAACAACAGCGTGGTTTATTTTCTTCTCGATTCAAATGAAACTGCTCCCAAGACTTTTGGCAAAAGCTGCCTTTTTTGTTTAGCAGCCCAAATTAATTTTATCCAACGGCCAGTTTGTTTAACTTTTGGCAAAGCAACATACCGGTTCCTTTGCCATTTGGTTACCTTGAAAGGATAATGATGCTTCTATGAGGGAAGATTTGGGACTCTGGGAACATCTTGTTCTCCCAGGAGACTATCAGCCAACCCAACGTACAGGAATTTACAGGCGTCATTATTGCTGTCCTACTCCATCTACTGATTCTAAAGAAACATCACAATCCTTTATTTCATGCTTACTGTAGGAAACATGAATGAATTCTTCTGAAGGAAGAGCCCCTGGAGTTCTCCTTTGCCAAGCAGCGAGGTTGAGCAGCCCATTATGGGATTCTTCTTACCACTTAGGTGGAAGCATCTCCTTGGATGACAAAGGGTTGGAAATACAAACCTGATTCATAGGGGTAACATTCACTGATTTGCTCTTCTTGAGTAATTGGTTCCTCATCATCTGGAAGGTAACGTTTATCGATGGCCTCTTTAATCTGGTTATTGGCTCCTTTAGGATCTAAGTCCATTGCCCATGAGAAATTCATTAGGGCCAAATGCGTTTGACCCAGTTTTTTATAAACCTAAAACAAAAGCATAAAATGCTACATTTACATGAAGTTGCTACTTGAAGGTTTGGACAAGAAACATCCCAAGCCACAGTGAACTCTTATTTCAGCTGATAGATTCAAACATATAAGGTGGTGGATGTTCACATACAAATTTAAGGTTTGGGAATCTGCAGGGTGGTGTAAAAGCTATTACTGGATCTTACCCGCTCACCACCCTTTCATCTTTACCCCAAACGCACGTGTGGTTCAGGAAAAGCCCAAAGTTTCAGACTTCCAATGTCAGAGGCCCAGAGAACAGCCTGGGGTAGTATCACCACTCACAGAGGAATGTATACTCTTCCCTATAGCTTTATATCGAGGACTATATATATTGAGCCCCTCTGCTGTGAGGACAGGCTGAGAGAGCTGGGGCTGTTCAGCCTGGAGAAGAGAAGGATCCGGGGAGAGCTTATAGCAGCCTTCCAGGATCTGAAGGGAGCCTAGAGGAGAGCTGGAGAGGGACTCTTGGTCAGGAAGAGTAGTGATAGGACAAGAAGTAATGGTTTTAAACTGGAAGAGGGGAGATTTAGATTGGATATTAGGAAGAAATAAATTCTTTACTGTGAGGGTGGTGAGGCACTGGAAGAGGTTGCCCAGAGAAGCTGTGGCTGCCCCATCCCTGGAGGGGTTCAAGGTCAGGCTGGATGGGGCTTTGAGCAACCTGGGGTGGTGGGAGGTGTCTCTGCCCAGGACAGGGGGTTTGGAACTCTATGATCTTCAAGGTCCCTTCCAACTCTAACCATTCTATGATTCTATGACTAGCAAGGGCAGGACAGTGGTTAGAGAGGTTTTCCATCTGGCTCAGCATGGCCGTTCTTACATCCTCAAGTGGCATTTTGTCCTTGGCAGGTGGAGACAGTAACAGGACATTAAGTGACACCCAGCTTGTCCTGCTAAACTGAACAGTTCTGACACTGCTCAACAGGATCCAGCCCATATTTTACCTTCCTTGTCATCACAACTTCCAGTGAAGCTCTCCTTATCATTAAGGACAGACATGCAAGTAATTTATCAGTGTTAAACGTTTAACTAGTGAAAGCAGTTAAGTTTGCCAGAACACGGCGACTCTAACATCAATGTAGAGGTCCAGCTACTCTGGGACAAATACCAGTCAACAAATTTCAGCACAAATCCTTTTACATCTCTCCAGCTTAGAAAAGAAAAAAGAAATCTCGCTGATGAGTTCTGCAGGACTATGCCAGTGGGAAGTTTGTGTTGTGGCTTCCTATTGCCTAGATATCCCACAGCAGAACTTAATTCAAACATATCATCAAAGAGGATGGTGAGGAAGGAGGATTTCTATTACTAGATTAGTTTTCTCTGGCATTAAGCACAAAGAAGGCTGGAACATCAACAGGGCTGACAAACTAGTTAGTAATAGCTTTTCCTGTGCTACCCCACTCTTATTAGTGACTTTCTTTCAAACCAATAACCCTCTATGGCTCTTCTGGGGAAGCCATCAGCTGAGAAGAGCATTGAGGGTGTCGACAGATTTAGGATTCTTCTACAATTATTCCTCGTTCAGCACTTCTGACACAATGCACTAGAACAAGATTTAACACTTGGACAGCTACAGACACAAATAACCCAACACTGTGACCGACAGATGGACTATTCCTCCAAATGTTAAGGATTTCCTTTGATCACACCATCGCTACCCACTTCTCTTGGCAGAATTCCATTTCCAGGGACAGCTGTACATCTGCGTGCATAATCACTCTCTCTTTTCAGTGAGGTACCTTTGTCAAGACTAATTAATTTTGTTAATTAATTATCTTTCAAGTTGACAGTGGTAAAGTCAAAGCAGGCAGAGAATAAGACCGGGCTGTTTTTTTTCTTGGTACGTTTTAAAGGGAGCTGAAAGCTGCTCCAGTAATAACTGCCTTTTGCAGTTAAAAGCTGACATATAATAAAGCTGTGAGCACTAAGCCTTATTTAAAGCTTTGGGAATTTTTAGAAAGCCGCTCCAAATGGAAGTGGCTTGGTGACAGGCATCCCATCTTCTTATCAGGAGGACATTTCTGCAACGAGGGAAACCAAAGGACCTCCAGTCACAGTTAAGTTTTACCTACCTTTCCTATTAAAAAGTAAACAAGAGACTCTTTGGGAACAATCTGCTTCAGTTCTTCAAGTTCTTGTAAAGCAGACTGAAAAGGAAGAAGAAAAGAGCTTATTAAGCACAAGCCAACAGGCTGTAACTGGTTATGACATCAGTAAACTGTGAATTAGCACTAAGGTGAAAGTGGGAAGAAGGGAGGGGTGAGGTGAAGGTGTTTTAAGATTTATTTTTATTTCCTCATTTCTCATAATATAGCCTCTTGTCAGTGTCAGCTCCAATAATCCCCCCCCCCTTTTTTTTTTTCCAGAGTCAGATTAAAATAATAATTATATAAAAAGTAACACCTCTTATCCCCAGACTGTATAATTATCAAAAACTTTAGCACAGTTCCCTTGGCAAAGGTGGCACTCGTCAAAGTAAGTGCTTCACATCAGCTCCTACGAGACAGACCAACAGCCCGGGCTCTTCCTTGCAAGTTTCCCAGGGTTAATCTGTAAATATTTAGCTTCCAGTGCAACCCAGTTCCCAGCTACAGCAATTTAAAGTTAACTTAAAAGTTGTCTCCGTGTACCAAATCTTACCTTGTATTTTTCATTTGCAAATAATACAGAAGCTCTATGGAATTTGCATAGTGGGTTCTTGGGGTCAATGTTAATAGCTTTGTTTAAAGTATCCAAAGCCTTTTCGGATTTTTTCAGTGCGTGCTGAACCTGTTACAGAAAGAGAGGACAATTTTTAAAGGGGAAAAATAAAATACCAGCTCATCTGTCAGACAAGGACAAATCCATTTGTCTACGTTTACTCACAATCTGTTCCTTTAAAAAAAAAGGAGTAATAACATATTTGTCCAATTCTAGACCAAGTCCGAACAAGCTTTCTTACAGGAAGAAAGCCTGACCTCACCTCATCTCCACCTAGCAATGTTCTCCCCACCCAAAGGCTTACAGAAAGTGTTTAGCTTTTGGCCAGGAGGGAACTCAATGCCTTTCTCCGTGACAGAAAGTGAGAAGCAGCCACTAGTATGTCAAACAGCCTCTAGTATTTGACAGTTTTGTCTTCTATGGGTAACAAACGAACGGCAGTGGGTAACGATCGCACTTACGCAGCCTTAAGTCACCATCACAAATATCTGGAAACTGCTTCCCAACTTTGTAAGGGAGCACTCGCCGGAGTAAGGCTACTGTTTTCTGAGGATGAAGTGATGACCAGCCTTTCCAACAGCCCCCTAAATTTAAGTGAATGGATGGTGGGTGAAGTGGCTGCCTGCTGCTTAAGCTTTACTTGGCATAAAGTGGCCTAAGTAGCAAGTTGTCACATCTATGAGTGACTGGAACGAGCAAACACACAGCCAGGAGAAAAATATCGCACTCAAAGGCAGCCCAAGTTAAGAGTTTTAGGGACCTGGAAGCGCTGGCTCACGTGAATACAACAGCAGTTTAAACCCACTTAATTTCTTACCACATTAAGTATGAAAACACCCTGTAAACACTCTGTTCACAATCTCTGCACAGAGCCTTGATTTTCCTATCACTACTGTTTCAGTTGACTGACAAACATAATCTGACAGCATAATTTCATTAACGGCTGACAGCAGTTTGGAGAGGAGGGATTCTTTTCTCACACATTAACCCTGTGGTTATTCACTCACAGGACACTTAAGGTCCTGTGACAGGTACTCTGAATTTCAGGTTTTTTCCTAAAAACATTCAGAATGACTTGTCTACTAAAAATGAAGCATAAAAGCAAATTAAAAGACAAGGAGAGAGTTAAGCGCAATCTACTTACTACTCCAATGTGACACAGTAAGACTGAGCTCTGAGGATTGATATCAAGTGCTTTCTGGAAATGCATTTCTGCTAGACTGAATTTTTCCTGTTTGTAATAAATCATTCCCAACCCATACCTGCAAGCAGAGAAACAATTCTGTTAAGTAAGACCGGATTGTAATCAAACTAGTCTTTGTCAGTGAGTATGACCTGGCAGAAATGGTTTATAGACTTGCCAGTCCCATCCAGGGTGGGGAAAACATTTCCTGTAGGGAAAGAGTTACTTTTAAAAGATTATCTTGGTTATTTTTTTTTTTCTCTCTCTCAATTGGGTAGTTTGAAGAATTGATATCTGATACACAGAAGACCGGCTGAACAACTACGAAGTAAAAAGCATACAAAAGTTCCTTGAGACTAAGTGGCTTACAGTAGCAGATCTAACTTTTACTGCTTTATCTATTTTTTCCACAGAAAAAGCTGTACAAAACTGATGGTATCCTAAAGCATAAAGGGGCAGAACTCTTATGTGTCCTGCTGCCACTGAAGAACAAATCAACCAGATGCATGAGAAGTGATGCACAGAATAACAAGACACCTGGGGTGATACAGCCAAGAAGAGCTGTGAAAACCAAAAAAGCTCCAATTTTTTGCGATCCTTAAGGAAATAAAAGTTTACTGAACAGCTGAGGCCCGTAGCTCCTGCAGAAATGGCTTTGCTTCTTTCTTAGAGAGAAGGGCTGTAGGAAGCCACAGCAGCATCCAGAAGAGTTCTCCAAAAGGAATTCATCCCACGCAACAGGAGGAGGAGAAGGAGGGACGAAGCAAAACTTACCATGCATTATAGTGTCTGGGGTTGACTCTGATTGCGTTTCTAAAACAGGCTAATGCTTTGTCAAGTTCTTCTGTTAACACAAATTCGTGCCCCAACAGGGTGTAGGCATAAGCGTAGTTGGGATCCACTTGAATGGCTCGCTGGAAGAACTTGATTGCGATGTCGTGCTCCCGCTGCAAGCTGAAGCAGTTCCCCGCCGCACACCAAGCCTGGCAAAAACATTTGACAACTTTTAAGCTGAACGGTTGGGTGGGTGTTTTTTTTTTCCCCCTCCCATACTGATTTATGTAATTATAGATAAACTTCCCCCTAGATTAAGAAATGATAATATTAAATCAGTTAGTTGAGGCTCGATCCAGAGAGGCCGAAACACACCTTGCAGCTACACAAGCTGAAATATAGAAATTAAGAACCTAAGGACACTCAAGAAGTTTGGGCCAATTAGATGCCAATTTGATGACTAACGACCGTTGAAGAGGCTAGAAATTACATTTCTGGGATATTTAAGAATAATGAAGGGGGAGACGCTACATTCACTTTCACTCTTCAGCTGCCTCCAAGTGACAAATCTGGAAATCTGCAGAGCAGCATTTTTAGCAGCAACCTCCTCTTTTCCCTCCTGCTCACCATCGAGGTTGAAAAGCTTCACAGCCCAGGGGCCCTCGCTTTCCCAAATTTTTAGCATTACTGCTAATTCGCATAACTGTCTGTCTTCTAGCAGAATTTGGACTTTCTTATCTCCAGGCTTTCTTAATATAACTACTAACTGCTTCGTTGGTTTTGATTTCCCCACTATTGGACAAGTGAACAAGACAACATGAACAGGATTCTCTCTTCCAACACTAAAAAAACCCCTATATATCCTATGGTCTTCTCAACTATTAAGAACACACACAGCTACTACATTTCCTGTGGCACCCACTAGAAGATGCCTGGCTTTTTGTGTATCGTGATTTTACGTTACCATTCACTCTGCAGTTCAGTGGACTTTGGAATAAAAATGTGCAATGTCATGTCTGAAAATAGATTCTAGAGCAAATACATTTTAAGTGGCAGTGAATTAACTACAGCAATTAAAAGCGGTACAGGAAAAAGATATTCCTTATCTTTGCACCCTGGCAGTTGTAGGAGTGACTGACTAACCCCATGATCTTCCTGGCTGAATGGTGCCAATGCAAATTAAAATAACCATTAACAGATAAAAGGGTTCAACCTGTTCCCTGCAAGCTGATATTCTAAGTTCTAAGAAGCCATTTCAGGCACCATCAGTTCAACAGACAATCCCGCCGTCTCCCTCTCCAATTTTGCCAGGCAGTTCTCACAGGAGAATACACTTCACCTAGATGAGAGCCGAGAGCTTTGATCCCAATCATTGATTTTTGCCACATACAGCCCCCCCTTTTCTCATTTGAGACCACGGCATTTCATACCTCCGGTGAGTTTTTATCCATGTCCGTCAAATCCTTTGAAAGGACGGAGAGGGCAACATCTTTCTGCAGATGCCAGAGTGTAGTGGAATAGATCTCCATGCCTTCTACTCTGTAGTTTTCAATCCTCCTTACTTCTGAAAATATTCTCTCCGCCTAAGAAGAGAAAGCAAACTTAAAAACAAAATTCCACCCACGTAGGTCAAGGTCAGAAGCCTTGTACGTCTGACTGAGCATCCTCTTTGCTTTTAAGCATGCTCCTCAGAGCTACGAGTCCTGTAGCTTCCCCTTCAAGCGAAGGAAGCCACTGTACCCCGACAGTCATGCCCCCAAAAATGCAGCCAGCCCTCCCTTCTGTATTATGACAATCGCTGCAGTCAACACCGCTGACGTAGGGACGGGGACATACATAAGCACGTGACAACACACGTGTGCTTTACTGTTGGGACAGCCACGCCTCGTATCAACAGTTGACTAATGATTTTCTGACATAGATACCTATTTCATAAACTTCAAAGGAGCAACAAGGGAAGAAGCTTGGCTAAAGGAAACCAATAAGGTCTGTAGCCTCAGTTCTCAAAATAAACTATTAACCGGCACAACATGCTCCATCTCTGACCAGATCGTGGGCACAGTTTAAGAACTGCCTCTGGAGCCTACTGCATTTCTCTTCTCGACACGATCTGTCAACAAGTACTTAAAAAACAACTCCTGAGGAAGTGGGCACAGCAGCTCTCAGGCTGGCAGTGAGAAGGAGAGCGAATCCCCGGGTTACCCTTAACTGCTCGCTTCTGTTTCTGAAGCGGTTTGACATCACCCCAGCTGTGCCAACGCTGCTGTGTCTGAGGCTGCAAAGGAAGCCGGGTCGCTGATGGCATCTCTGTTAACTAAAAAGGGTGAGAGAAGTTTTGGGGTTTAGAACTCAAATTGTTTCAGCGATCCAGCTTACAAGACTGCAGCACAAACAAACATCAGGACAGCTGTGGGTGACGATGGGGCAAGAGGAGACCCCAGTGGCTGGATGCAAGAGGCAAATAGGCTGGATGCTGAGGCTGGAAATAACATTAGAAGAAATCTGAAGTGTAACTCAGCCTCTTCAGGAAAGCTCAAAGACCAGCGACGCAGACTTAAGATCTAAATCCATCCCAGGTATAACTTTTCCATTTATACAGTGATTTCACTGCAAACTTCTAAGAGCTCTGGCAGAAAGTCTGCAGGTTTTGTGCAAAGCCCTGCAAAGCAGAACTGGAAAGAGTTACGAGCCAACCCACGGCGCTCCTACCTGCATGTATTCTGCAAGTTCGAAGTAAGCTCTCCCAATTTGGCACAGCACCCAGCCAGTGTTGTAGTGGTGGGACGGCAAGTGGCTCAAAATATTTAT
The DNA here is from genome assembly GCA_013398155.1 of Pedionomus torquatus. Classification (NCBI taxonomy): domain Eukaryota; kingdom Metazoa; phylum Chordata; class Aves; order Charadriiformes; family Pedionomidae; genus Pedionomus; species Pedionomus torquatus. The sequence continues at coordinate 2,532 of VZRU01001218.1, read as the reverse complement.
CGCTTCTTTGCAGTTGTAGGAACACAAGGCTAAATAACCTTTCCCCATGTCACGAAGAAGGCTCATCAAACCTTCTAGGAGAAAAATACAATAAATAAAAGTGGCAAAGAGAAAAGACAGCTGAGACTTATTTATTTGAAACTGCTAATCCCATAAGCTCTTCATTGTGGCAGGCGCTGCTCCCGAATTCGCCTATGAAGACCCTTCAGGAGTTCCCAAACACGGGCTTATGGGCTCTTAACTTCGGCATAATATTCTAAAGATCAACCTTTTTAATGGAAGTCAAATAGTAACGACTTCTTAAGCCAGCAACAGCGTAAGTAGAGAAACTCTGCAGCTCAGGGCAACTGGAGTTTTGCATCTACAGCAGCTATTCAAACATTTTGTTAGGTCTGAACCCAGTTTCCACATGTCTGGTATCCATGGATACATCTCGCTGCCTGGAAACACCACCGAGCCAAAAGAGAGGAATTCAGCAGTTTGTCTAGGATTTTTCTGACAATCTGAATAAAGCCTTGCTTTTATACAAATGGGAGATACGAAAGGGAGAACAGACTGCATCAACCCACTTTTGAGGGAAGGTGACTGGGTTACTCGTAGCACCTTTGGATCAGTTTCCAAGAATCTTGCCCAAAAATATTTTAAACAATCAGCACTTGCGATTTGTAGCTGCTTATGGCTACCCAATTTTAATACTTCTTCATAAGTTTTGTAAATTAACTAGAAAATAATGTATTCAATCAGATTTTATATTTATACAAAAGGGACAGCCGCGGGTTAACTGGAACAAGAAAGAACTAAGGCGTTTTTTCTCTCCATTCAGCCTTAAACACAGTTACACTAAGTTTTACTCGACTACTTCAAACAGACCTGCTGCTGCCTTCTGTAGCGTAAAAGCCTGGATCTGTGGTGCAACAGTGGAAATTTTCCCTTCTGAAATGATGGAAGAGTCCAGTTTGGTTATTTCCAAACCGTCATTTAAGTTTGGTTGAGTTATTCCTCCCTTATTTGTTTTACTTTTTGTTTTTCTGTTTGGAATCTTAGGCGGGAACTTCATTTTTAATTTTTTGCTATTTTCCTGCAAGTAAGAAGAGTAAGAGTTAGGTATATAAAAAAAATATCCTTTTGCATTCAGAAAACTAAATTTGAAGGCAAATTATATAAGTTCTATAATTATAATTATATTTATTTTTATTATTAATAAATTATTATATTTATGCCTCTTTGCAGCTTTAACAGCTGAGCCCAAATATTAATTTCATGAATACTGCCGTTTAAAAATGAGCCACTAAACAAGTCATGTCGTCTAAGTAAAGCCCATGAGTATCTGTGCTTTGGTTTGCTGCTCCGTTGATTGAAGACCAGAATATACATGAAAATCACTTCATTTTGGCAAAGTGACAGGACGAGGGGCAAGGGGCATGAGCTGGGACACAGGAAGTTCCATCTCAACACGAGGAGGAACCTCTTTGGGGTGAGGGTGTCAGAGCCCTGGCAGAGGCTGCCCAGGGAGGGTGTGGAGTCCCCTTCTCTGAAGCCCTACCAGCCTGAGGGATGTGCTCTGGGCAATCCTGCTGGAGCAGGGGAGTTGGACAGGATGACCTCGAGAGGTCCCTTCCAATTTGGACAATTCCCTGATTCTGTTGAAAAAAACCCAACTTATGGTCTCAAAAGACATTCAATAAATCTGAGTGCAGGAACCTCTTTTCAAGCAGGTTGACATCTAGCAGCACCACTGCTTTTTTCAACCCAGCACCCATCTTTGCTTTTGTTCACGATATCCTTTTTCCTATTATTTTGGTTGAGCACTTGAGAGCTTAAAAATAATAATAACGTATTATGGCATCACATCATATTTTTTTTTTGGTACAGCCAGATCTTTCATAAGTTCTTCTCATTACAGAGCCTGTTCTTAAGCTGCTGAAATTGCTGTGCATATGGGTAAGTGATTAGTCAGGGCAGTGACGTGGGTAAGAAGCGGCACTGAAGTTCGGTACCTTTGTTGTGGAGCTATCACTAGTAAACAGGCGAGAGCTTCTTCGAGGCAGTGCGTTTGGTGGAGCAGCAATTGTCGGGCTCAATACCTGAGGTGTCGTACTGAAAACGAATGGCACATTAAGAAAAAAAATCATCAATTCTTCATTTTGAATAAAAGCAGCTTTAATCTTTGGTTTAAACCAAAATGCTTAAGTACTATAATGCAGATATTCCTATTTCAAGGGCTAAAACCCCCAAATCTCCCCATCGCATGGCAGAATAGAAGCAGAATTTCTTTCCAGCTACTTTTTCATTTATTGAAGTGATCTTCCTGCAAAGGAGATTTAAAACAAACAAGACGAACCACCACACAAAGCTTCCTACTTGCACACTGGAGTTATTTCACCTAAGGAAAAAAAAAATTAAAATACACTTCTTCCTCATCCAGAGAGGAATTCTGCAGGAAGATCCACACAAATTGGGCAAACGCAGCATCAAGTTCCTTCGAGAAAGGAGATGCAAGAAGTAATATTGTGATTTTTGATCCCCCCCCCC
>VZRU01001216.1:5928-25144 GCA_013398155.1 Pedionomus torquatus | reverse complement strand
TTCTGGCCTGGAGGATTCTATGATTCTAGATAATCTAGGCTCCCTTTCTAGCAAAGGTGAACCAGATGATCTTTTGAGGTGCCTTCCAACCTGAACTACTCTGTGATTCCATGATTCTGTGACACTGGACAAACCTTAAACAGCCCAAAAAATTAGTTTAGATAAATGCACGCATGCTTTGTTTAATTTGTATGTATCAAGCTCACAAAGTTCTCTAGAATGTTACCTTTTCTTTAAATCATTCTAAAGTTACTTGAGTGCAGAAATAAAAAGTTTTCTAGTCAGCCTGATTCCTGAGAGACACCAAACACAGCTAGACTCATTTACCCAGAATATTTACTAAGGGTAGCCTGGATCTAGCTCTAGATCTACTCTTCCATAGCCTGAATAAGTGTAGTCTGTATCTGATCCTCTCCCAAATGCTTCTTTGCCAAAGAAGTGACTGTCCGTAATTTTGAATAAAAAGATGTGTGTACCTGCATTTCACTATCACTTGAAAACCCTTGCAAAACTGACTCTGTGAAGTGTTAGTGATTAATTTTTCATGTTCGTTGTGCTCCTTAATGTATCATTGTCATTATCTGATGAAAACAGACTGAGCTGAGCAGCACTGAACTAACTGACAGTAAAAGTGATTTAACATAATTCTCATTTACAATTATTTATATTGCTAAAATCATATTGCACTCACAGATGTGATGAAGCAGATAATATTACTTACACATCACAGCTATGAAGCAGATAATATTACTTACACATCACAGCTTCAGTCTTGAACACTGATTTGCACAATTGATTTCCATATTCTCAGTGATTTGTCTGGGTGTGCAGTTGTGCAGCGGGAAGCTCATTGAAGGCACTAGTTAAATTGTGGCAGAACTGGAACAAGTGAGCCAAAATAAGGGGGAAATGAAGCAATTACTTTATAAATTTTAAAAAAGATAATCCACAGAGATGTTTTACTTTTTTTTTCATGTTCTCTGCTTTTACACTCTGGATACTGCAGCCTGCTTTAGAGTTGCTTCTTATGACAGTTCACACTGGTGCCTCCAAACTGATGAAGAAAGGTCACAGATACTTGACCTTCTTGTCAGCCTCTTTTCTAATGGGTGTGCGTGAAAGTGGCCCCATGACAGAAAAGTCCAGATTAACATCACTTAGGCAGCCAAGTGTGGCTAAAAATTGTAGTACAGGACAAGAAAACAGAGAGAGAGAAATGGTTCTGGCTAGCAGACAGCTGAGTACTCAGAGCTGGCCAGCCGAGTGAAACAAAGGAGCAATCTCCCAGCCACGGCTTGAAGCCAGAGCAAGATAACCAACCATTGTCTTCTTTGCAGTCCTGGGGTTTATTTCTGATACACATCACAGACAAAAACGGCTAACCTAAGATCAGATCTTTGTCCATTTTAATCAGGAGCCCCTTCTGTGATTGTCCCAGCTGTCAGCATATGATTTTCTAGTACTGCGTCCTCTCCCTGTGCCTGTTATCACCATAGTTGGCCTTTCCCAGCTCAACATGCTCTAGGCTGTCCCCATAGCTGGATCCAAGAGATTTCAGTATCTTTTGGCTCAGACGTAAACAGGTTAAATTAGAAAGACTGGCAAGGTTGAAAACCCTCCAACCTCTACCTGGAAAGACCTAACTGTTTGAGAAGTTGTTCCTGATTCTCTGAAGTTCACAAGACAGTGTATAAAGGTAAACCAGCAGTAGTTTCACTGCTTCTGCCTTAATGTATCATAGCAAAAACAACAATTAATGAGGAATGAGTTACTCAAGAGTTAAGTCCACAGATTCATAGAATGTTTTATGTTGGAATGGACTTAAAGGTCATCTAGTTCCAACGCCCCTGCTATGGGTAGAGACACCTTCCACTAGATCAGGTTACTCAAAGACCCATCCAACTTGGTCTTGAACCCATCCAGGGATAGGACATCCATGACTTCCCTGTGCAACCTGTTCCAGTGGGCAATCTTACCACCCTCATAGTGAAAAATTTCTTCCTTATGTCTAATCTAAATATACCCTCTTTTGTTTTAAAACCATTAGCCCTTGTCCTGTCACTTTGTAAAAAGTCCCTCCCCATCTTTTCTGTAGGTCCCCTTTAGGTACTGTAAGGCCACTATAAGGTTTTCCCAGAGCCTTCTCCTCTCCAGGGTCAACAACCCCAACTCTCTCAGTCTTCACAGGAGAGATGCTCTAGCCCTCTCATCATCTTTGTGGCCTTTGGACTCTCTCCAACAGATCCATGTCCTTCTGATGCTGGGGGCCCCATAGCTGGATGCAGTACTCCAGCTGGGGTCTCACAAGAGCAGGGTAGAGGCACCAGTCCTGATCCCATAGTAACTCCCTTTATCTTATACTTCTGTTGTAAGCCCAAAGTTTGCAAATGCTGTTGTTTGTAGTCAATTCTTCAGGCACAGGAAGAAGCATAGACTGTGACTAGATTGATACATAAACAGCAAAGGTGCTTAGTGGTTAATAACAAATACAAATACTTGGCAAAACTATGTATGTCCCTATAGTTTGTTTATCTGAGTTTCTTCACTACTCTTGTACATGGGTCAGTTTTCTACAGATTCCAGGATCCTCAGCCCTACAACAGGTTTCTTCTCCAAGGTGCAGAATCTAGGTTTATCTCTTTGCCCCATCCACTTTCTCATATTTTTCCTTTTACAATTAGTCACACGATAAACAAGAGCTCTGTACTACGAAAGCACCTTTCTTCCTCACTTCATTATCACTTCCTAGCTTATTGGCCTTATAACAATATCTCAAGCTTTGCCTAACTTAAAAAAAAAAAAAAAAAATTTTGACACTAGTTTTCTTGAAGTTCCACCTGTCTTGTTTTCCCAAGCTTCACCTCAGTGGGAGCTGTTCAAAAGTGTGTCTGTGTAGTCAGAGTTTTTGTGAATACCATAGCGTGGGAGAAGGTAAAGATGAAGAGTTTGTGTTCTGACCAAAACAAAATTAAGGGCCTAGTACATCAAATAAAAGTTCTTAGCACTCCAGTAAGACACCCCTAATGCCAATGCATTCTTTATTCTCCGTCTTTCACAATCAGAAGGGAAACAGTAGCACCAGTTATTGGCCAGTAAGGGTAACAGATACCCTTGAGAGCATTCAAAGACATTTCCCCCACTTTCAAAGGTAAGGAGGAAAATGGAGAGAAGGAACACAAGGGCTTATGCACACCAAGAAAACTTGGCCTGCTTGCTAGCTTCTAATCTCAAGTAAAAACCCTCTGGAGTTAGTGAAATTTGGCTGCAAAGGCTTTGAACTAGGCTGTCAGGTGGCTGTCAAGGGAGGTTTGAAGAGGTGAGTGGAGCAAGCAAGAGGCCTTTGTCCAATTAGAGAGCTGAAACTCATTTCTATAATGGCCTCCTCTTCTTGATATCTTCCCTGTTAGCTGACAAGATAATTAGAACACATATAGCCATTACTTACACCTTCCCCCAACTTTGTGGTGAAGATTTGACCTGATTCTTTTCCACTCACCTCCCCCTCCACCCACCTCCAACTGGCTACCAATCTGTGACATTTTTTTGCTCATTTGTTACAGTTGTGCAGGCTGGCCCTGCTGTGCATTGAAAAACAAACTGGCTCATTTCCTTTCTGCATTTCTACCCCATATGCACAACATCAACACGGGGCTCTCTCAAACTATATTACTATAGCAACTGCTCTCAGATAGCTCTCAGATCTATTGTTTCAGAAAAAAGCATTCAGTACTACATAAATGGCTTTCTTCTGGATGTATTGATCTTTTCCATTTGACTTTATTGCCAGATTTAGTTCTTTAAAAAAAAATTATAATTAGAGAATCAATAAAGTCATTGGGTACTTGGTAACATATAGCAAAATAAATATATAATTAAAGAATAAAAAAGAACTAGGGTCTTTTACTTTCAAATTTGTATTTCAGATGAGATGTTCCACTTCAATTTTCAGTGTTTGAAAATGAAATGAAATCTAACAAACATTTTAAGTTACTTTTCATTGGTAATAACTGTATGACAATGACTCTATGACAAGGAAGACTCAAGTTTATGAATTAATTTTTTTTTTATTCAAAGTCAGCTACTTGACCTAAGCTTGCAGATTACATGGTTACATGATTACAAACAGTGATTCTTGAACACATAAGGATTAAGCAAAACTATGTGTTTGCAGATCCAAGTCTAATACATTATTTTGGAAAAAAAATCTTTCTTAATGTGTTTATTGTAAACTGAATGCTTCTGAATATAATTCAGTATCTAATAAGATTATTTTGAAGTTTTGCACTCATTACAGTGGTGGGTCCAAGGCTTTTTGGCTGGTGAAGATCTCAAAAGAAAATGTTGTAGTAAACTTGAACCCATGCATGCCCATTTATGTACCAAGCAGAGTTTCAAAAGAACAGTATTGCGCAACACAGGAAAAGCATCTTTGTAAAGAAGCTTGTAGCTTACTCCTGTTCACCCAGGCTGTCAATGGTCATCTTGGCAAGCTGAGGAATAGTAGCAAAGTCCACAGAGAAACACTGTACATGTCTATGGCTGCTTGAAAAGGGTCACAAAACTTAGTATAATAAAAAAGAAATATGGAGGAATATACGTAACATCCCATCTCCTTGTCACATATTACCTCTGCTGCATTATGCTGGAACTGCATGTCACAATTTAAGACAGCAACAGCGAAAGGTTTTAGCTAGATTATGAAGTTCTGGTGAGGTTATCCTGCTGCTTGCAAGGAAAGAGCCACTCTCATTAAATGCAAAAATAACTTTGACTTCTACACAAAAGTAACTATTAATTGCACTGTGTTGTTATAATTTAAATCCAGAGAACAGCGAATGGCAGTCAATGCTTTGTTTCTGGAGTTTATTATTTAATTTACTTTCACATTAAATTTCAGTGTGGCTGCACCATAATGTAGCACACAATAACATCCTCATTGTTATTGTGTGCTTATACTCCAAAACAAGCAATTTAAGTCAACCTACTAAAAAATTGAAATGTAAACCCAACCTTTACAAACCTTAAAGCATTTTAAATTTTTTCATTGCACTACATACATACAAGTGAAAAGTATTTCTTAAATAGTAACATGTTCACAAAATGTTTGAAACCCAGATGTTGCTGCATGACTGAAAGAGAAGAACATAATAAATAATACAATTAATTTTCTTACATTGCTACAGTATAACAGACTGATCTGTAAAGTGTGTATATTTTTGACAGAACAATAAAATTCTTAGCATTCATTGATTTTAGACATATTTAAGGTGGCAGGGAAAATCTAATTTTTTACATTTTAAATTTTTAAGCTTCCACTGTTGCTTTACATATTAATGAAAACTCTTCATTATTTAGTTATTCTTACCAATCCTCCTATCTTTTGTTTTAAAATAAACTGGACCTTAGTTGTTCTTCTCTCCAGGATGAAAGCTGGAGAATGGTCTGACTCACACTTGCTGTTTTGTCCACATGTTATCTTAGCTGTCAAAACCTTCTTGGAAGAAATAATATGAGTGAGATGAAGCCTATGTATCTCTCCAAGAGAATATACTTCTTTCCTTTCTTCTTTGTTCAATAACAGTGTTATTTAGAAATTTTTACTTTGCACTGTAAAAAAATAAAACAAAAAATGAAGGATTCAATTTTCTTGAACATCTGACAAAAATTTAGATGGAAATGTAGTTGAACTGCAGAAATTATCTGGGCTTTTGGTACTCGGAACAAATTTTCTTTTGTACCTGAAATACAATTTGGTATAAAACTATGTATGGTGCACCTCAGACCTCAGTTCTGAGCCCTGTACACACCGAAAAGCAAACTACCCCAAAACAGCACCTCCTAGAGCTAGTCAGTAAGAAAATACTAATATAAACAGGGACTTTCATTAGATCTTCCAAATGCTATACTCATGGCTGCAGAGGGCTTTCTGTACATGCTCCGGAAGAAATTCTTGAATGGATCTGGTCCTGGTATCCTGGCTTTTCAAGACAAAAAAAAAAACAACCAACAAAACAAAACAAAAAAACCCACCCTAACTTATAGATGCAGAAAATAGCATTTGGGTCTCATTGTATTAGTGTCTAAAATTTCCTTAAAAAGAGAGAGCACTGGTTTGGTTGCTTTCTTTGCTGTGGATATCCACATATGGAAATCCACATGTGTATTAATAGAGTCTGCCTGATGGTGGGTGCAGATGAGTCATAAGTGCCTGCGGAAATGTAGGGATAGGCAAGAGGAGCCAGGAGCCTTACATCGCACTGGGAATAGCCTCCAGTAATGTTTAAGGTCTGCCGGGATGGTTTGCAAGAACAACCACTATGCTGGGAGCAGGCACCAAGGCTATCACCTGCAAGGAGGGAATTCTGCACCCCAGTTCTGGGATTCCTAACATTAAGTAGCCACTGGACAACAAATTCTTATTCTATCTTGTATAACAAGCCTTCATGTGAGAAACAGAACCTGTACCCTTTCCAGGACTCCTGAGCTACACAGGGGTACCATACTTCGTTTCCTGCAGTCCCGCATGAATCTTCATTCATGCTGCAGTGACTACTGTGAGGTGGGGGAGAAGTTTTAGATCCTCTAGAGCAGAAAAAGAAACTGAATTTGGCTTTGTCACATAACATGTGACACTGCTAACTGAATCATAGAGTCATAGAATCATTCAGGTTGGAAAAGACCCTTGGGGTCGTTGAGTCCAACCATCAGTCCCACTCAACAAAGTTCTTCCCTATACCATATCCCCCAACACCACAATTAAACCACTCTTAAACACATTCAGGGATGATGACTTGATCACCTTCCTGGGCAGCCTATTCCAGTGTCTGACCACTCTTTCTGTGAAAAATTCTTTCCTAATGTTCAGCCTAAACCTACCCTGTTTACAACCTACCCAAGTGGCAGTTTGAAGCCACTCCCTCTTGTTCTATTGCTAATTACCTATGAGGGGAGACCAGCACCAAACTCTACAATGTCCTTTCAAGTAGTTGTAGAGAGTGACAAGGTCTCCTGTCAGCCTCCTCTTCCTCAAACTAAACAATCCCAGCTCCCTCAATCACCCTTCATAAGGAACTGTTTCCTGCGGGCAGTGTTTGCCAGCATATTCTGAACAAACAGAGGTCTTGCTAAAACATTGTATTTATACACAGTCTGAGGTATAGCTTGGCTAACAGAGGGCACTGCTGAGGAAGCTGAGGCAGGAATGCTTCTGGCTGAATGTCAGTCAGGCCTATGTATGAATGAAAGATGTAGCTGAGGTTCTTGTAACTTCCTAGTATCTATAAGGCTTTAGGGTTAAATAGACATGGAACTTTGTCAAGTTTTAGAAAGTGGTAGAGAAAAGGTTTTGGGTTTACTGAGTCATTGAAGTTTTTCATATTTGATAAAATAAAATTAAATAAAGTCACATATAATTTGGGGGCGGGGGGTGGGAGGTGGGGAGGAAGAAATCTCTTCCTTATTATTGTTTCTGCCCAAAGTATTCTATTCTACTTCACCAGAAAGTTGCTCAATATTCTGAGACTTGTCCAAAGTCACACTAAGGCAAGCTTCAGTAGCACAGTACAATTTTGTTCTTCTGCTAACAGTGACTTGAAATTTCATAAATCTCCTTTGCTTACTTGCAAAAAGGTGAAATGATCTGACGAGCATGTTGCTTTTGAGGGCAAGAAGCAAAATTTGAAAGCAGAGCTCAGGCTGTAGGGGTGCTTTGTCTGGTAGCCCATGACCCTGAAGATGTTAGAAAGCAGCATCTTCTCAGTCACCCTGTAACAGTAGCAAAGCTGATTCACTACAGCTTTTATTTATTCAGCCATAAATAAATAAAGTGAATTGTTAAGTAACCACCAACTGTTTTATTGTAGTTTGCCATTAGTGTGAAAGGTTTGCCAATTTATGCATCTAGCAAGTAATGAGAGGGGAAAGGGGAAACTCTTCTCACAGGGAAAATTCCTATCCTTGTATTCAACACAACTCCGTAAACAGAGGAAAAATAATCCATAAATAGACCAAATGAACTTGTGTGCCACAATCTTTAACACCAGTTTTAATAATCACGACCAGTGCCATTCACGGATTGTTTCAAGAACCAGCTGGGATAATTATCACATGTCTTTGAATCCAGCATTAGTACTAGAATTAGGAAATTGAACATTTTATCTCAGGTGACAAAACTTCTTTCCTCCCCAGGTATCGACTGCCTCTGCAGCTGATAAAACACCAGGGCTTACTGCATGAGACAGCTCGAGGTGTACAGTGATTAGTCCTCCTTTGTGCTCCCCAGCTCAACAGGCAGCAATGTCAGAGGAAAGATCAGCTAAAGCCAGTCACAGGAACCTGCAGCAATAACAACATGCAAGTTCTCTTAAACTGCTGTGAGGGCTGACTCTTCTGCCTCCACCCCTGCTTTTTCCGCACCCCTGCTGTAGAAATGCACCAGTGTTGCACTCTGCTAATAGACTTGAACCCATCACATCTCCTACATCTCCCAGAATGAGGGAAGGGGAGCTGGATTCATAGCAGTTCATTTGCGGAGAGTTGGCTGCCCAAATGAAGAATAAACAGGCAAATTTGGTGAGTTACCCATTATATTTAAAGGTATTGAAACAAAGTAAGAGTTTTGCTGTTGGTAATTTTTTTTTAGAAGTTAATTTCAGATACTGGGATTGCTCTTTTCTAAGTCTCTAGACACTGTCATGACTGAGAAACTCTGGAAAGGAAATTTACTTTAATTGTACCTTCTGAGATCAGGTGCACTGTGGAGCAGAATGACCGTGAAGCCACAATGTCTGAAAATATCAGTCTTCTTTACTGATGTCAGGTTGCTGGAGATGTTGTATCATACAGTGATAGGCTGTTTTCAGATTTGTTCTTCCACAAAAAGCAAACAAAATAATAAATATAGAAAGATTTCAAATATCTTAAATAAATTGACAGTGTCTATGCAAATGAAAGAAGGAAGTTCAAAACTACCACACTGTTTAAAATAATATAATTTTGTTAATTCATAATGCTTAAATAATAAGTACAATATAAACAAATTTACATTTTTTGAACTATGAAAGAATACTAGTGTCTTTCATTCTCTAGTCTGATTGTTTAATGTTTAATTCACAAACAGAGTGTACGCACAGAGTGCATGTTGTTTTGGTCTGTTATTTGTAGAATTTTTCTACTTTTCCAGTAATATTTGTGTATGGGATAGGAAGTATCCACTAGAAAAATGACAGCTTGCTTCTGCAGGCTATTCTGTAAGTGATATGCGAATACCTTCCAAGGGTTGATGCTTAACTGTTGAGAACTTCAAACAAGGGATATTGTTTTTGAATAGGAGTGAGACGTTTTCATCTGGGATTTTGTTTTGTTATTGCCTTGTGCTTCGCAGTTTTATAAGCTAAAGGGACTAATTTATTTATGTGTGATAATTATTTTTATGTGAATTAGGTGATAAAATCATAGAAATACTCTTGCTCTGTGAAATGTATTTTAAATGGAACATATTAGTGTATGACTGAAACTAAACAAATAAAACGAACAAAAGGGATTTTCCCAGAGAAGACTAATTTGGAAAGGGTTTCCAACTATGGTAAGAGATCTTACTACTTCTTAAAAGATAATCTGTGGTGTGATTTGTCTTGCTTCATGTGCTTTCCATAGTATGACTTTATCAGAACTCTTGGTTTAGAGGCACTGCTATGTGAGGTAAGTGCTGAGAGCTGTTGCCTGACAGTGGCAGTATTGGTGGGAGCTGAAGGAGCCATCTTTGGACAGAGTAGGGACCAGACAAGAAAATAATAGACATTATGTGGAAGTCCTGCCACAGCCCCTTGGCACAGGAAGGCAAGGACCTGCATTTTAGGTTTGTGGCTTGCTGCTTCATTGACACTGTTAAGATCTAATGGCTGGAAATGATAACATTCTCCTTACTGGGAGAAAGGACAGGTGAAATGAAAATTGGATTCTCTGGGTCTTTTCCACTTCTGTCTCATGGTTTAGAGCACAAATATTTTGAGATGAAATGGAGGGAGCACCACTTCTGTCTTGCTTCTATGCTGCTTAGGAGGCAGAGATGTAGAAGCTCTCACATTGTAAAGCTACCAAGGGAGCTGAAGACATCCAGGAGTATTTCCCCAACAAATGAAAAGCATAAGAGCTTAGTTACTGCTTCTAGAGGATTCTTAAAAATATGAGTTGTTTATGTTGGTAGCTATACTGCTATATATATATAGTATATACATATATACATCTATATATGTATATACTATATATATATACACTATACTGCTATATGTATATACTTTGGAAATTATAGGGAGAGGAGGGCTTGGGGGCAGCTCAGAACTGGACATTGAAATGGTTTACAGTCTCTGGATCCAAAACACACTCTTAGAGTAGCTTAAAACTGCATATAAAATTTATTTTAAAGATGTCATTTCTTATAGTTTAATGACAGAAGAGAACTAGTTTTCTAATCCTATTCCCTCCATGCAACTATAAATATACAAATACCTTTTGAAAGTTGCTTGCTGGATTTTCATAAAGTTGTCTCATGAAGAATTTCTGACATACTTTTTAATGTTATTGTACTTTCTTTTTTTAATGCAAAGAGTTTTACAAACCCAAGGTATCTGGTAATGTTTAAGGTCCTGTTCCTGCTGATCTCAATATCACATTGTTCTCCACAGCAATACTGTTGTCACAAATGGTGAAGAGGCTAATAGTCAACCGAAGAGTATCATTAAAACAATAAACATAAGTTCACATGAGAGCAAAATAATACGAAAAAAAGGAGGAGAAAAGATTTAAAAATGTTGTCTAATAGCAGGAATTCTTCTGAAGTGTGAGATTCCTTTCAGAAAGGCATCAGTACATTTAAAAATGAATAGGAATGTAAGTTTGAAGATTTCATTTTTAATAAAGATTAAAAGATTAACTGTTTGCATGTTTTGCTTCCAGATATCAAAACTGGTATTTCAGCTGTGGAATGGCATGCTCCCATGTTAAGTTATCAGTACAGTCAGGCCAAAATGAGTGCGTGAATTAGGCAATACAAGACTTTTCATTCACAGATTTCAAATGGGTGGATGCCTTCCTGAATCAATTCCAGGTGGATCGTTCTCTAGACTGTGGGCATAGCAGCCTACCTACTTGCAGTGCTTGTTATCACCGCGATTTTCCGTCTGGGTCTCAACGTGCTCCACTTTCTGACACTAAGCTCTACTGGTTGAATAATTGTCTCCTTTTGGAGTGCTCCAGAGAGCAGTGCTGTTGCTGATGAGGAGTGCAGCATGGATCTTCAGTGAATATCTAACTTTATTTTCTCACTGGAAAATAGATGTTCTGCCAACAGGCTCACTGCTTAGGCTGGAGAAGTAATATGCCAGTGCCTGGGTCAGCAGAAATTTATTAAAACAGAAAACTAGCTGTGGTCATGGGTATATGTGTGTGGCATGGGGGTGGTTTGTTGTCGTTAGAAGCAGATGTGAAATGTTCATGGCATGCAACAGCCTCTCCTCACTTTTGCTGTGAATGGCTGGCTGCTAATGTCACTACTGCTTGAGAAAAACTGTGCTCACAAAATCAGTTCAGAAGGACTGATAGTGAATTTGCTTTTGTAGGATCATTATCTTCACTATGAATAGCACACAGAGTGGGGAGAACTTAAATGCTTTGGAAGGCACTGATTTGAAAGAGAGAAAGGAAACAGTCTTTATGGAGGGCTAGGGACAGGTGTTTTTTTCTGAAGTTCAAGCAGATTGGATTTTGATTTTCCTTAAATGAGGCTTTCTCTTAAAAGGTCATGTGCATGAATGGTTTTGAAATCTATTTTGGGGACTGGATACTTTCTATGGAAGAAAGCTGTACTTGCTAAGTTTTTCTGATAGACTTCAAATAAAAAGCATCCTCTACCTATTGTCTTAGATAGGATGGGTCCTTTTGTGACAACTGGTTACTGTATTGTGATTTCAGATGTGCTATATGAACATGGTGATGAGAGTCACTCAGAGCAAATGGTTCTAGAGATGAAGTTGCAAATCTTTTCCCTCTCTAAATAAGTGAGACTTCTTCTATAGTGCAGTATCTCTTCTACAGTGCACTACCTCTTAATGAATTAAAATTAAGAACTGAGGTGCCTACCACTAAAATTATTCCTTTCCTTTTCTTCATGTTGTTCTCTTTAATTTCTTACATAATTTAATTTCTTGCATAATGTTTCAGATTCCCACAAGCACCAAAAGAGTTATTAGGTTAATGAGGCTGTTGTCCAATTACACTGTTGGGCCTTTGATTCCTGATCCAGAGGTGATGAGACTTTCCTGAAGACAGGGAATTTTGGCTGGTGCTTACAAATACTAACAATCGTGACATGTACAGTGTGAACTGTGAGGATCCAGGAACCCTCCAGGCTTGTCCTGAAACCCTGGCGCACTCGGGACTGCAGGATAGAGACACGGAAAGCTCAGATGTTCGCGATCTGGCTTTGCCCTCTGGCGGCCCCCTCTCGAAAAACTCCCAGGGCTCTAGAAAGGAAAAGCCTTCAGAGGCTGCAAAGAACTGAGGAAGCAGCAGGCTTGCGTGATAAATGTAATAGTAAGGATTAAAAGCAGGGGAGGTCCTGCAGACATCAAGACTGCAGAGGCCAAGGACTATGCTGAGGAAGAGTTTGAGACTGGGAGATTCAGTGCTCTCTATTGAGGCAAGCTTAATGAGAATTTTTATTTCTTGCTGCTCTGAGCAATGCTTTGACATGAAAAATGCCTACAACTGAAAACAACCAAATACCATTTCATTAAAGCTCAACTCCTTACCTGGTTATGAGTACATACCCCAAGGAGACTCTCCTGTATCTCAATACTAGCAAGAACTTTTGGGAATTGGGAACTTTCGTCAGACACTTCCCCTCTCTGGCCTTCAGAAAGCTACCAGTAGCACTAGAGGGCTTTCATGAAGTGTGTAGATAGCCTTTTATTTGCCAGGCAGATGCATTTTGAAGGGAGGCAACTATTAGACTTTTACCATCTGGGCAGTTTATGTGCTGGTAGTCCTACATGTGTAGGAATAAAACTTCCATTTCTGCTCTTGAAAAAGGAACTGGCATCATTTATAAACTAGAAGGGAAATAAATGTTTATCTGAGAACAAGTTTCAGATGCAAATCAGATGCCAAACAGCAATTAGAACAGAGAACAATAGTGTCTTGCAGTTTGAGAAGGAGAACAACTGTTATAGGTAATATTAAGAAAAATGTCTGCAATTTGAATGTCTAGATGTAGCTTTATTTAATGTTTTTGCTGCTGTTCTTGCTTCTTTAAAGTAGGGAGTGAAAAGACGAATGCTTTTCAGAGAAAAGATGGTGATTTTTTTTTACTTATTAATAAAAGTTTTTTTAATTTGGAGGAAAAAGGTTCAGAATAGTTATTGTTATAACTAGCAATATAAAAAGGCAAACCAGATCCTCCCTTTTTACTTATTTTAGCATTCACAAGCAGAAAGGTTCCAGTTAAATGAAAATCAATGTACTTACAGGGAATATGCAAATGTAGGGCTAATCTGTGCAATAATTCCTGTGGAAAGATCTCGCAGGAAAATAGCTACTGTTAAACGACTAAATAAAGTCTGAGGTTTGGCACAAGAATATGTATTTGGCTGGGTATCCCAGTAGAGTAAGTTTACAACACTTTCTGAAATGGCCTGAGTACAGCAGACAGACCACAGGTCTTCGTCTAGTCACTCTTGGACATTGCAGTTATCATAGCCTGTAGTATGTTTAGCTGATCTCTCAGTTTGGGTAGTTATTAACTATTTCTTTTGAATAAAAGAGCAATAAAATAATCCTTTCTACTATCCATATGACCACATAAACTAGATAAACCTCCCTTCTTGCAAGCAATATTTTTCTCTTGTGTTCTGGATCAGATCCTGACTTCAGTTATTTAAGCCTTGCAAGGCACTGTGTTCTGTGGAAATGAACAATATAGTTTTGTTAGTCTGTTGGTATCACATCATCTGAAACTGTTTCAAGCATTGCTACACTCAAAAAATTCTGTCCTGAGAAAGATGCTAAAGCACTAATAAAAAGCCAAAAGAATTAACCCTCACACAGTTCAGCTGCTTGTTGTTTTTACATGAAAGATGGCAGATTTTTGTGTGCTCAAAATGAAGCTGTCCATTCCATTGTAGCAGGGTCCTAGAGACATTTTAGACCATGGTAGCAAAAGGGAAAAATTAAAAAAAAAAATGAAATATTCATATTTGTGAATATATTTAAGTCAAATAAGATCCTTCTTGTACTCAGATTCAGTTTTGCTGTCTCTTCCTTTCAAACAAAAGACAATTTCCTTATTTTCTGTCCAAGAGTTTAGGATCCACATTGCTATTGTTTCAGATTTCAACATTAGGGCTACAAAGATGATTTAGGGCTATAAAGATCATAAGGGAACATCTCTTTTATGAGGAAAGGCTGAGGTACTTTGGTCTTTTTAGTGGGGAGAAGAGAAGGCTGAGGGGGAGATCTGATCAACACCTATAAATACTTAAAGGGTGGGTGTCAAGAGGAAGGAGACAGTCTTTTTTTTTCAGTGGTGATCAGTGAGAGGACAAGAGGAAATGGGCACAAACTTGGCCATAAGAAGTGCCACAGGAGGAACTTCTTCACTTTGAGGGTGGCAGAGCACTGGAACAGGCTGTCCAGAGATGTGGTGGAGTCTCTGGAGACATTAAAAACCCACCCGTACATGTTCCTGTGCAACCTGCTCTAGGTGGAACTACTTTGGCAGGGGGGTTGGAATAGATGATCTCCAGAAGTCCCTTCCAAAACCATATCATTCTGTGATTCTGTGGCTAAAATTTCGTCATTCCATTTTAGCAAACGGGGTTTTTTCTTAGCATAATCAGACAGGTAATGCCCTGAAATTAATAACTACTGGAGTAATAATGCATATCATGAGAACTGCTATATCATCCTACATGTTTTAGGCAAAAATTGTTTACACACTTTTAAGTCTTAAAATGTTCAGGTTTATTAAATTAAAAGCTAGAAATCCTAAACAACTTACTTAGATAGTCCATTCAAAACATAGCTTCTTTATATTTTTTTCCCCTGTCAATTCATTTCTGGATGCTAGTTACTTTAAAAACACACTTTTCCCATTGTTGAAGATAAATAAGAAATGCATTTCTCTTTCTTTTTCTCATCCTTCAATTTTTATGGTTTTCATAACAAATGATAAGATGATCAATAACTGCATGAATCTAGGTTTATAAAGCAGATGTTAAGCCTATTGTTAATTTAGGGGGTAAGTACATCACATATTCTGTACCACATGAAGCACGAGCTTTGTTAGCTAATGTTTGTGCAATTCACTTTAAAATAAATTAATAAAAAAAAAGCTGTCCTCAAACCAGGACATGTTTCTAATTGCTCTTCTCTATCACTTCAGCTTTCTCAGTAGATGAATTTCCATGTCTAGTGTAGAGCATCTAAAACCACATAGAAATACTTGTGAAAAAAGCTGTCAAATGGGTAATTTTGATCAAATTCTTAGAATAAGTAGAAAATAAGGAAAGAATTGAACTTGAATCTGGTAATAATATGTTCACATTTTGATGCCTGAGTTGTGTGAGGGGTTTGAGAGCTAAAATATGGTGAAAATTATAAGTAAGGAAAATAACTTTAACAGGCATCTGATAGGTGTGGGCAAGATGGTGAGGCAGAGAGAAAATTGAGACTGACAGGGATACCTGCAAAATGCAGGCAAAGAGAAACAAGGCAGCCTTCTGCATTATTTTGGTACCAAAACCTTGTGCAAACACTTAGGTAGTTTTGATTTGGGTTGGTAGGCCAAGCTCATTCCCTTCCTTCTGCTGAAAATGCCTGTACCTTCTGTCTGGCTGTAAAATCCTGTAGCTTTTTCTTTAGCCTTCTATTTCTTCCCCTTTCTGCTGGTTGCTGTATGAAATATGGCAGGAACAATAAATTCAATAGCAGAGTCACTTAAGCTTAGTGGCTATTTCCATATTATAGTTCAAATCAAAATCCAGTGCATTTTACCAAAATATCCAAATTAAGAAGACATACAGTCCCAGTTCCTCACTATTGGCACACAGTTGCTGAAGATTTGAGAAGCATCTTATGGCTCAGCTGTTTAATCACAGACAATTGTAATTAGATTATGGGCTGGCATTTATCTAGCACATAATGGCAATCTGATCATTAAATCCTTCTTGGAAAATCTGATTTCAAGTGTTATCAAGTTTCTTAAGTATCCTGATATGTGTAAATCTGTTTGTCCTGATGTGATTCTTATTTTGTGCAGCCTCTTCATTTATAACCTACCTGTAATATAGGGTATAAAAAAATATAGTCTGTTGAGCATTGCCAGCGTTTTATACTACAGTGAATCTTTGACTTCATGATCCTTCCACTAATCAAACACTTTATTAATTCAAATTAGTCACATGAGCAACCTGGAAAAGACTGTGGCCTGCTATAAGCATGTTGGTGGAGACAATTTAGCCATATTTCAGTTTGAGATGGCTTCAGTCCTACATAAGACTATATGGATGATAATTTTGAGAAGACTTTTTACAGTTCCAGGATGATATGCCTTCCTCCTTTCCTCCTAAAAGGAAAGGCTGACATAGAACTCAGTTAGTCAAACTAGATCACTTAGGTACTCTTCATATTTTGTACTTCTGGAATTTTTGTTTTAATGTCAATATCGTGCTTTTAAAAGCAATTGTTTCAGTTTGAAACCAAAGAGCAGTAGAACGCCTAAAATTTTAGATTTTGGTGACTTTGGAGTAGGGACAAAATTGTGACTGAAGGACACTCCACCAAGGAGTGGATAACTAGTCCTAGATGTGTCTGAGCCTGCACATCTGACTAGTTTGGCTACATTGCCAAATTGCTCCTGAGTCTGTGCAGAGCTGGCTCTCTCCAAGCCCACTTTCCTGTCAAAACTGATCAAGAATTGTGTTCCAGATGTCTAAGGACAGTGCAGATCTCATTCAATTAGTCCTCCTAGTAGTTCTTACAGACTTGTATACTTACAGTATTGCCAAAATACATTGTTCTTCAGCAACATTTCTTATAAAATGGTAAGATAAACCAGATAAGTTGTTCTACTCAGCACCACCACTTGTGTTTGGAGTATTTGCTTTGCCCAGGCTGACGTGGCTCAAGCACCTCCTGTAACCCCAAGGATATACCCACTCAGTGATTTGAAAGCAGGTTTGAGCAGGGACAAGCCCTGTACCTTCTCTTGAGCTGTGGCCTTGTGCAGAGTGAAGAATGCAGGATGTCCTCAGGAGAGTTTTCTCTTCTACCTGAGTGCCTTAAAGATCCCCATGCTCTCCTGGGTGATGTCTTGTCTATGATACCACAGTCCTCTGTCTTCATGTAGAGGTGCACATTTTCTTTTTTTTTCTTTTTCTTTTTTTTTTTTTTTTAATGTTTTCTCCTTAATATCCTGGTACAAACGGTTTTATTATTAGGGAACCGACTCAGTCTCCAAGCAGAATGTGTTCAATAGAACAAAGCTGGGTTTTTCAAATGTATGTGCCATGCAATATCTTCATCTTATTTGTAATAGCCTAAAAACCTAGCAGGCACAATACTGCCATTAGCTTCATAAAATCCTTGTCACAGAGGCTCTGGCATACATTCTGAATTAGACACATAAATGCATTTTAGAGCATTAAGTATTTTGTGACTCATTAACCTCTTAGACAAATCCCAGATGCAACAGAGTAGCAAATCTAAGCTATTTCAGTTTCATGTAAAATAAAGATCTAAAAATCATACAGTTTTGAGTTTGTGAATTTGAGGAACAGACAATTTTTGTTTATGTTAGGGATTTTTTGAACTACATTGAATTATGAGATGATATTAATGTGTTATGTTGTGAGCATAGTTGTTTGTGTGTTTACAAAGTATGTAAATGACAGAATAACACGTAAATCCCCCTTGGAATGGACCGAAATTTAGTAATGAAAACGGAAGATAAAAAACAAGCATATGGCTAGGCAATGCATTAGCTGCTACACTATGCTTTAATTAGAGCTAACTATTCAAAATGGAAAGTTTCAGCTGTGGTATCATAAACCTACATCATAATAATAAACATAACCATGTTAAATTTCCCAGTCTCTATAGCAACAAGCTCTGTGATTTAAACTGTAAGTATTCAATTACTTGTAGGTAAGGGACAATACAGAGATAACAGAAACTTTTTCCGGTATGGACTGTGATTTTCTCTCATAACTTCTACATTGAGTTCAACAGTAAAGACTAGAAAGAGGGCTTATTTAATGCTATGCTTTAAGGTTAAGAGAAAGAGACTCTGCTCCTTCTTATAATTTACTGTAGCATTTGGACAAGGTTTTTAAAATTTTAGTCAAAGCTGCCCAGTCTTCCTACTGAAGAAGGATTTTAAAGGCAGATTGTTTTCCAAGTTGTGTTACCAAAAGAAGATTGGTTAAAAGAGTCTGGACTTAAGCTCAATTTATGTTGCATAATGCACTGAAAAAGTACTTGCATTTTTTTCTGGTGTGGCTTCTATTTCTGAACTAGAAATTTAGACCTTTTCAAAACTGAGCTTTTTCCTATAAGAGTTATTGTGAGCTTTTTCAGGCTGGAAGAGCTCATTCCCCACCCTGAGGGAGACCTGCCTCATCCACCACCAAGGAGCACTGAGGTAGCAGTGCATTATCTGGTCACTCTCCACTTTGGTTGAGAGCAGGCTACTGGGCTCAGCAGAGAAGCTGTTAACTGCCAACTGGACTTCCAGATGGTAGAGCTGACTTATCCCTTTCTCCCTGGGGGACATGAAGATTTGAGGAACCTACAAATGGGTGCATCTTGGCTCTGCCTTGCTGCAATTTTGTACACTCAAATTGGAATTTAGAGGAAAAAAGGTTGTTGGGACTCTGCCTGCATCCTTGTACTCCTTCCCCCAACTCACTTCTTTGCTCTTTAGAGCACAAGCTTTCTGTGTGAAGATCAAGTAAGCAAGTATGTTGGGAAAAGCAAGAAGTTGACAAAATAGCTGTCAGGTACCTTTTAGTAAACTCTTACTCTATGTACTGCCCAGAAACCTCTTGCTAAAGAAAAATCTATATAAAATGAGTTGGTTATAATCAGAGGTTCATGTAGGCAAGGTGCTAGCACAGGGAAGGGTTTGGTTCCTCTGTGATTTTCTGCCCGGAGTCAAACTACA
>VZRU01001215.1:5101-16072 GCA_013398155.1 Pedionomus torquatus | reverse complement strand
GGTGCGGGGGGAAGCGACCCCAAGGGCGCCCGGAGGCCACTGGGCAAAGGGAGGTGACACGAGGGGCGGCGCGTGAAGGGAGGTGGCACGGAGGGGGGCAGCGGCAGAGGGCACAGCCCTGGGTGCTCAAAGGGGCGGCCTGGAGAGACCGATGGGGTAGCTGCAGGTGTGAACCTCACAAGAGTATTCTTTACAGTAAAACTGTTGTGTTTTGGTCCTCATCCACCATCAGGACCCACATCAGGACGGAGCAAGTGGCATCAAATGTGTGTAATTGCATGTATTTGTGCTGCCGAGCCCAGCACCGATGGTTTCCCCTTGTCGGCTGCCTTGCAGGCGCTGAAGCTGAGGGCAGGAGACAAGAACTGTCTGGTTGCTCGCTCCAAATGTTACCTGAAACTTGGAGACACAGCAAATTCCCTGAAAGATGCTGAAGCTTCCCTCCAAAGTGACAAAACATTCTCCAAGGTAAAGAGTGACAGGAGTCTGGGGTGGCCAAGGGCCAGTCTTTTAGCTGAGAAGGGTCTGGGAGACAGGATTGTGTAGAAACAGCCAACTCGAAGCACACCCTTGACATTTTTATTGCTTGCAGAGAAGCAGAGGTGCTCAGTCAACAATTGAGAAAGAGTTTCAGAGTTGGATTTTATTGTATGCAGATTGCGATAGCAAAGTGCTCTCACTTCTGCTTGGTGGGGAGTTAATTGAGATCTCTGAAGCCTTTTCCCCCCTCCTTTTTAATCTTTTTTAATTTTTTTTTTTCTTTTCCAAATGTCATTTTAGGGGCTTTACCAAAAAGCTGAGACGTTATATACCATGGGTGATTTTGAATTTGCGTTAGTGTTTTTTCACCGAGGCAGCAGACTGCGTCCAGACCTGGAGAGCTTCAGGCTGGGTATCGAGAAGTCCCAGGAGGCCATTGTCAACTGCATTGGAAGTAAGATGTTCCATTTCACGGCCCTCACACGCACAGCCAGGAGCTGGTTTGGGGGACAGCTGGTGGCAAATGACCTCTGCAAAGGACCAGAGGACCCTGCAACAACAGAGTCTCTTTGGTTCCTGGTTCTCGTGCTCGGTGCCTGTTCTCAGATGAAACCAGGAAGCACCAGAAAGAGCACAGCTCTGTTCTTTTCTTCTTGTTTTCTTTTTTGGCTGAATCCCTGTTCATATACAGGGTCTAATAACGTCAGTTATCTAAGTAAACGATGACACTAACTTAAATTTCCCAAGTCCCCATGAAAACATTCTAGGTAACAGAACAAAGCAACTCATCTACTGACAGCCCTGCCGATTACAGAATCCATTTTGAGATCTTTCTCCTAATAATCAAAGTTTCTAATGAAATTTGCTTTGTTACCTGAGACTGGCCGTCCCGAGATCCTGACTTTCCTCCAATTTACGTTGCACAAGACCAGTGAAACTGTTGACTCTTGCAATGGAGCTTTCATCACTGCTGGCTCAGATCGCGGAACGGCCTCCTGCAGGAGACAGGAAAGGCCAAAGACCCGGCAATGGTCAAAGCAGACTGAAAACTCATCCCTTTTTCCCTTAATTTTTCTTTTAGCAACGCTGTTGCAGGCAGATGGGCAGGGATGGGACGTGCACCTCTCTGGGGCGCGTGGAGGTCCCTGTGTGCAGCCGGGGATGGTGCTAGAGCCCGCCCAGCCGCTGGGAGACGGTGCAGTGGGTCCCCAGTGCCTGTCCCTGCACAGAGCCCGGGCACGGCCACCGCACACCCAGGCACGTGGCCCTGTCCCTCGCCTCCTTAGTGCCTTCCTCACCCTGATACCAGTTTCCAAATTCCAGCCCACCTCCAGCGCCACAGATTAACTTCATGCCCCAGCTGTCTGAAAACCTGATGCTCTCTCACGTGTGATATTTATTTAAAAAGAAAAAAAATAGAGAAAGTTTCCAGATCTGGCTTGCTTTCCTCCGTTACTGCTCTTTTCTTAGCTTAATACAGATGCCTAGATACCCTTGCAGCTCTCAACAGAAATGCTTGCCGTGCTTGATATATTGAGCCACGGGCCTTCAATACCATCTTAAACCCACAAACGAATGGATTAAAAACCAAGACGACTTTTTTCAGTCAAGCAAGAGCTCCCAAATGGAGGGGAAAAGCAGCAAGGAAACATGTTAGCATTTGATCTAGATGTTTAAATAGTTGGGAAATGCACACACATTAACAGGGCACATCCCCAAAACCGCTTTACTGAACCTGCTTTGCTTGGCAGATTCAGAAACACCCACCTTCTGCAGAACACGTGTACTGGCAGTGCTGATCTTGGCCCAGGTGCTTTGCTGGAGAGAAATCCTCCTGCCCCAGCGTGCAAAGTTCTTTCCCACAGCAAGTGAAGCTCTTCTCTTCCTTCTGACCAGGCCGAGCCAAAGAGCTGGGTTTCGCTCTTTCCTCTGCTGCCAGAGTGCGATTGGAACGGCAGAGCTGGATGTCAGAGGGAGAGTAAGCGGGAGTTTCACCCCATTGTTGGTGCAGAGAAGCTTTAAACTAGTTCTCTGCATTGGTGGAGATCCCTGTGCTCAGAGCTTTCCTTCCAGCTCGGTCCTCAGCTGTGATCCCTCAGAAGAACCTGCCATCCTTTTTCTTTGGTTCCACGCAGGGTGTAGCATGTCTCTGTAGGAAATGGGCTCTGTGCTGGGAGCCCCCTGCTGCCCCGTGAAAACAGTAATTAAAATCCCAAGAGGAGCTGTATCCATGAGCTGCTTTCCCCACAGAACCTACAACAGCCACGCATTTCCTAGGAAAGAATTAGTAGAAAGCTTTTAAGTCAATCAGGATGTTATAAGCTTGGCACATTCACGGTCATTTTAATTTCTAAAGCCTCTGCACTGCTGTTCTTGACCACTAATGAGTGTTTTCTCTGGTTTTGCAGGTCCATCCTCAGTTAAACTGGAGAATAGAGAGGATCTGTGCTTTATAAGCAGACAGGCAGAGGTACAGTCTGAAGAGCTCTTGCTTTGGGAGCAAATAGAGTTATTACGGGGTTAACAGGTTCTGAAGGAGGATCATTAGAGGATTAATAGTTTCTGCAGCTGCAGATGGGGGATTCAGCTGATGTAGGGAAGCACCTCTGAGCGCGGGAGCGCGGGAAGCACGGCCATCCATTTGAGAGGATTTATCCACCTGCTTTTAGTGTAGTTCTGGCTCAAGATACCCAGAATTTAGGGAAGAGCAGCCAAGGAGAAACAGCCCAGTCTTGACATTTCTTTACCAGCCTGGGGTGGGTGTTGCTGATCACCCATCACAGGCTAATAAGTAACAGCACTGAGGTCAGAGCCAGGGTAAATTTATCTACAATATTTGCTTTGGTTTTACCCGATGTTTAAGGTTCACATTTTTGATAATGGACACTTTCTCAATTGCTTAATTTTTGGGGTGGTCCATTGAAGTGGCACCGTGTTCCCCGGTGATTCCAAGCTGTCTTTCCCTTTGAGGTCAGTGCAGGAGGCGTTCGTTGCTTCTTGCAGCTGGAATTATGGGGTGGTCGGTGCTAAAAATAATTTGCACAAAGGAGGCTAAAGATTAGCTCTGGAATTGTTGAGATTTTGGATGTGAAAATTTAGAAATACCCTCCTGAGGTTTCAGAAGCCCTGGCTGTTCCACTCTCTGTTTCTTTGGCTGCGAGCAGCCAGAGCGGCCTCTGCTCAGCACTGACCAGGGACCCCTCCAGAGCAGGATGAGACACGAGGGCAGAACTAACTCTCACTCTCACAGCCCACTCCTGTTCTTAGAAGTGAGGGAGCACAATGGGGTATAAAATTTCAGTCGCTCACGACCAAAGCAGTTGAAGAGACACTGACTTTTTGCTTTTATCTAGAAAATAAGTTGGTTTATATGGAGTGTAAACAGAATTCTGCTAATGCTACTGTTCCCCACAAATCTTGCCCAACTTCCTTTATTTTTTCTTGCTGTAGAGCGACAAAGCAAATCAGAAACTTACACTCAAAATGGCCAAGGATCAAAGATGCGCATGGAAATGGAAGTCAGTGAGGAATCCAAAAACAGAGCGACAGCTTCTTGGAGAGCTTTATGCTGACAAGGCCTACCTACAAAAGTTGCTCAAGGATGAAGGTCTTTCTCCATTGTACTGAACTAAATGTTCCTTCTAAGCAGGGTCTTTCTTCTTCTCCTGCTCTTTTCTGTCCCTATGACTCTACCTTCTGCCTATCAGAGCTCACAGAGCACCAGCACTTGCAGTGGTTGTGAGAGAGGCAGGGCTCTGGAGAGTACAGGTGGTTTTGGAGCTAGGTCCAATATTCATAACTACGAGCACAGCTCCTTCCCTATTCAATGTCAGGCTTTGGTAGCGAGCAATAAATCACCTCAAAGCAATCTGTGCTGACGAAATCAAAAGCAGAAGCAATATCGTTACTTAACTTCTGTCATAATGATAAATTCCACTAACACTTGGGTTAAGTGCAAAGTGTTGCCACTAAGACTGTAACTCATTTGTGGTTTTGTTATATATGCTGTTATGATCAAGACACAAGATGCAGAGAAGTATCTCATTTTAGAACTGGGCACAAAAGTGATTCCCCTTTAGTCATTTTTCTAGGGAACTCTTTACCCAGTGATAGATGTAGCAGCGCCACGCAGAAGTGATTAAGAGTTCAGTCTGCTCACAGGTTTTATGGTATTACTGGCATCAATAATACATGTGAGCTAACTGGTTTCCAGGCACGTCAAACCCTTCTCGGTTTCCATCTTTCAACTGAACCCGCAACCCTTTGCCATTTCAGCACAAATGGCTCGTGCGCTTGTTCTGCCCTGGGGAACGGCGCTCACTCATCACAGCTGAGCCCTGTTGATTGAGCCCCTTCTTGGCTCTGGTCAGCAGAGGAGGCAGCAGCTGCAGGGGCTGGGAACCCCTGAGACACACAGGATGGATAACAGCAAGAGGGTTTTCCATAACCTCCCTCCATATCCTTTCTGAGGAGCACTGAGGACTTTAATTCCTAGAACTGTCTCTCTATCAGAGCAAAAACCCTTCACAAGAAGTCCCTCATGCACTGCACCTTCATCCATCATAGGCATTAATATTCTCCTGAGTTCTACTGTCTTGTTTTCAGATTTGATGGAGAGCAGCACAAAGGAGGGCATCAAAGTCTCGGAACTGGTTTTGGGTGGCATTTCCTACCTGAACAGACGCAGCGAGTTCTGGCAGCAGCAGAAGCCTATTTATGCCCGTGTGAAAGAGCGCAAGTTGCAGAAGGAAAGGTGGATGCGGGACAAGAAGCAAAAACCAGCTGATATTGGCAGATACATTGTGAAGAGCATGGAAGACATCGATCTATGTAGGTGTCCTGGCTGGAAGCAGTAAGAAAATGCTGATTGGCACATGTAATTATTTGCTGCAGGAATTACAGACTAGAACAATAGAAGCAGCGCAAGTATTAAGAAACACTAGTAGGCAGTCACAGGGAAGCGTTTGCTTTTGCATTCTGCACCTTTCCCAACAGTTTCTTAGATACAAAAGCCAACGTGGTTGTTTTTTTTCTCCTCTTTCTCTGTACTTGAGGCCCAGTTGATGGGTTTTCAGGACAGCTTTTGGGTACTGCAGCCAGGCTGGGTGCTGCAGATGCCTCTGGCTGGGCTGCTAATGAGTCATCGTTTTATTGAGAGAATAAAAGAGTTAATCGTTTCTGTAGGTCACAAATACCACTGTAGAGAGATGAAAAAGCTGAAAAACAGTGGTCTGCAGGAAGGAGTAATTCAGCCACCTCAGGTCTCTTTCTCTCTTCCTGTGCTATGTATTTTACAGCCAAGGAAAAAGAATTTTGTCAGTACTGCGATTCAGTTCTTTTAAGCTACACCAGCTCGGTGGAGGTGGTGTCAGAAAGATCTGTAGCCTGATTCCCGCAGCCCTGTGCCCTGCTGGGCACCATGAACAGAGCTCACTAGGAAAGTGCCTGGGGCTGATTTAGGAGATCAAACCCTAAGTACTGCAGCTAGAACTTCATCTCCAAGACCAGGCTGCCCTACTGCAATAAAGACAAGCTTTCAAAACCTTCAGACAACAAGCATCATCGTTCTCCTTTATTTTTCTTCAGGTGGTGTGAGGTATTTCCAGAGTCATTTCCCCGTACGTGCAGTGATGAAAGTGATTTCCAGTAGTGCCGGGGAGAGGATCAAAAGCACCATCTCCTAGGGGCAGATTTCTTGGAGATTGGAGGGAGGAATGTAGGAGATGCATGAAGGGTTTGGAGCTCTAACCTTTCCCAAGCTTTGTCTGAGGCTTTCTGTCCTGTCTTGAGGGCTCAAACCATGGCACTTGCACAACTGCTCTTGGTCTTACTTCCCCGATGTCACCGTGTCCACATACGAGAGCTAAACTTTCCTCTCTCTCTCTCTAGTGCTGACTGGTGATGCCCCTGAAGAGAGCTGCAAGAAAGCTGAGCGTGTGCTGAAAACGATACAAGGCTGGTCGGACAGTGAGGTTCCCAACAAGAATGAGCTGATTGGAAACCTCTACAGCCGCATCGGGGACGCTCAGCTGGAGATGGGCCAGCTGCAGGCGGCTCTGCGAAGCCATAAAATGGATCTGGAATGTGCCAGGCGGAGGTGAGTGCTGGGAAGTTCGGATGGAGGAGGAAAGAGGGAAGCCCCTCCGTTACAGTGTTGGAGCATCGGGTCACGTTGTGATTGCCAGGGCAACGCATTCAGACTCCGCCCGAGCATCGTGGTCTCTAGTGACATCTTATCTTCACTATCGCAAAAATACGGAGCCAGAAGCAGATTTTTAAAGGGCCTAGGCCACGTGACACAACTAAATCTCTGCTTCAGCAGGGAAAAGAGAACACAAGTCTCAAGGTCAGCACTTCAGCCGTAGCATGTGCTTCCTTCTCAGGAACATCAGGCTCTAAATTGCATGAGTTTTCTGCTGTGTTTTCTCTTAAAATATGCAACTGGAAATTCTCTTAAAATATGAAATATGAAATTCTCTTAAAATATTAAAATATGGCTTGAAATATTTCTCTTAAGAGGTGCAGTTTCCTCCCTGTACAGAACATATTTCTGCAGCTCTTTCAGCTAAAACAGAACGGAGCAAAACATAGTCTAAAGATTTAGTAAGAGTTTTGTAAAGCACATGAGAAAACACTTAAGAGTTGCTTGAATAGCAGTTACTTTGATTTTTACCAATACTGCAGAGGGCATTAATTACTTTTAAAATGTAACTGACCTTGTTTATCATCTTTACAAATCACTTTTAAAAATTCGTATTGGTTTAAGGAATTTCTGCCTCTCTCTGGGTCATCTCCGCTGCCCAGTTATGCCCAACAAAGTTAACAATTAGCAGGAGAGAGGCACTAAAGAATTTTACTCCTTATTTAATGGCTGTAAAGGCGCCTTAAAGGCGGAAAGGCAGCGCCGGGGGCGGGGGGGGCTCGCCCTCTGCTGGCGATTTCAGCGGGGCGAGGTGGGGCGGGCGCTCACCCCAAGCATCGCCCCCAGCTGGACCTTTGTCCTTGCCTTTCATCAGCTTTTGCGTTTGCAAGGTAAGGGTAAGCAAAGCAGGACACCCCCGAAGGTGGGAGTGACACCTAATTAAGGAAAAAAAATTAAAGTCCTGAGGCTACGTTATTATAGGGACCTATAAAGACACCCCATGTCTTTAGCATGGGCAGAGGCTCGTTCAGAGCTCTGGGAAGCTGGGGCAGGAGCCTCAGAGGTGGGTTTGGGTCTTCCCTTGTCCCTTGGACAGAAATCATCGCCTGGTGTTGGGGACGTGGGAGCTGGTAGGGGACTTCCTTGGGACCCACGAGGCAACAAAGGGGAATTGAAGCAAAGAAAAGTGGGAAGACTTTCAGAAGGACTGCCAGATTTGCACAAAAAAAAAACCCCAAGGATAAAACTTACCCATTTTCCCTGTGTCTTACGGGCGCCAGTTTAGCAGGGGAGTTGATTAGACATTCTCTAGAGGTCCCTTCCAACTCTGACAATTCAGTGATTAAAGCAAAAAAATCTTACCTTGATTTTAAGACTTTCAGTCTGACGTTGGTCTCTTTCCTCTGGTCTTCTACCGCCTGAAGTTGTGTTGGGCACCAAAGAAAACACACAGGCTGGAGAAAGCCCAGGTTGTACCAGGAACGAGACTATTCCAGCACCTACAATTTCTTTCTCTTTTCGTTGCAGTGACCTGCCAGACGCCGTATCCAGAGCCCTCGATAACATCGGCAGAGTTTATGCCAGAATGGGCAAATTCCAGCAAGCTATTGACACGTATGTAAAATTAATAACTGAAAAGGCATAAGGTTGTATTGTTGAATTAGTAGATGAATGATGATGGCTTTTCAGTTTGTTTCTTCATACTGCTGGCAAGGGAGGGCTGTGAAATTCTCCTACCAACAGAATCTGGAAGCCTTTGTCTATAGAATTAGTGGCTGAAATTATAACTCCGCCTGTGAGAGTTGTAAATGGCTGTCTGTCTGTCTGTCTGACTCTGCTTGAAGTTGGGAGGAGAAGATTCCA
The DNA here is from genome assembly GCA_013398155.1 of Pedionomus torquatus. Lineage (NCBI taxonomy): Eukaryota > Metazoa > Chordata > Aves > Charadriiformes > Pedionomidae > Pedionomus > Pedionomus torquatus. Next base: position 7,587 of record VZRU01001215.1, on the reverse strand, counting down.
ATGGCAAAATCCGTCCTGGAGAAGACCTGGCTGTTCCATGAAATCGGCCAATGTTACATGGAGCTGAATAAAGCTGAAGAAGCCCAAAATTACGGGCAGAAGTCCCTGCAGCTGGCAGATGAGGAGGGGGACGTTGAGTACCAGCTCTTCGCCACGGTGCTGGTGGCACAAGCACAAGGTAATAGCCTTGGTACAGATTCTGCTTGAAGGATGGCAACAGCCCATCTGTTCAGCATCTTGGTGAAACAGCTCTGTGATGTAACAACCAGCTCTTCAGATCAGGACCTCTCCTCAGAGACTTGCTTGATTAACTATCGGTGTTCTCTTGATCTTGGCTTAAAATAGATGTTTTCATTTTTCTGTTACAGTAAAATTAAGGAGTTACCGGTCTGCAATCCTGAACTTTGAAAAAGCACTTGAGAAGGCAAAGCTTATTCACAATGAAGCTGCTCAGAAGGCCATCATCATCGTAAGTGGGTCATTGCAAAGAGGGTAGAAGGTGGGTGCAGCCTCGGTGAGGGAGCTGGAACTGTTGTCCTGTGTCCTCTGAAGGCAGAAAATGTCACTGCAGAGCTCATGGGTTAAGGGGGGAATGCAGCCTCTGAAGCAGTTTGCCTGTTGAATGTTGAGAAAGCTCCCAGCTCAGGAGACATAGCCCCAGTTTACAGACCAGTAGAAGGAATAGAAGGATGAAGCCCAGCCCCCTGCTCACATCAAGGGAAAACTTTCTTTTGATCTCCCTGGGGCAAGGAATGGAGCGGAGCCATCTCTGTGCTCAGCTGCTGATCACAGCTCCCTCATTTCTGGCCTTTACAAAACGTCCCAGAGAAACCACTTTCCATCAGAGAGCAGCAGAACATCTGGGCATGGTCCCAGAGAAACCACTTTGCATCGCAGAGTGGTAGAACATCTGGGCACAGCCCGTGGCCCAGGCTAAGCAGCCTGCGTGTCCTGGTAGCCAGCCCTCACGTCCTGCTAGCCGGTCCTCGGTGACCCGACAGCAGGCTGTTGGGGATGGAGCACACCCAGCTGGGCAGCACGGACACCTCCCTGCTGGTCACCCCTCCTGGGGGAACAAAGCTCAGGCTGAGCCTATCCTGCCAGAAGAGAAATGAGAGTGGAACGAAGAGAGATGGGACCTTCAGGGGAGGGACGCTGACAGGTAGTAACCAGCACAGGGAGAAATGGAGTGTATTGTTACGGAGAGTTTTATGGTAGGAGAGGACCAGGTAATGATAGCACAGATGAAAAGAAAAGAAGAAAAACTTAGGTATATAACTGCAGTTCTAGAACTTCTATTAATAAGCTGTATCCCTTTCAGGCCTTAGATTACGTGAGCAAAAGCTTCATCGAAGAGCTGAACGAAAAAAGAAAAGAAACAGTTCACCCTCGTAAAGGTAGTTGTCATTTAGACCTCTGTACTCCATAAATATAAAAAATTCCCAGTTTTCCTTCTCTGGAGCACGGACTGAGGCCCCATTCCCAGGTAGAAGCATCCAAATTTCTGGCCCATGGTGCATCCTCTGCTGTGTTGCAGGAGTTCATTTATATGTGAGCTTGCAGCATAGTTATAACCTGTGGCTTCAGTTTTTGGCAGGGAAGGTTTAATTTTGGGCTGGTGTGAACCAAAGTAAATTATGCCAGTGGTGATAAGAGGGAAGGAACCTGGTTTCCCTCTCCGGTGCCATCCATTTAAAAAACTGCTTTTAATAATCTGAGAGCAGCTCCATCGCCCCGGGGCGCGCGGATGGGAGCACAGTCAGAAGCCAAACGCAACTGAGACTCGGTGAATCCATGGAGCTGGGGCCTTCAGAGGCATCGGCTGCCTCTTGGATGCCACGGAGTATAAACGTACTGATTTCTATACAAATATTTGAAATCGTTGTAAAAGCACTGAGCTCTCACACTCGGCGCTCCCGGGTCTGTGTCGCCCCTGGGCAGGAGGTGGCAGCAGTGTCCCAGTGTCCCCAGCCCGGATGGGGGAGCTCGGCGCCCTCATCCTCGGCAACGGAAAATCCAAGGAAGCTTTGAACTGTGTGATAGGGACCGGGGGGTCCTTTTCTTTCCCCTGCTGGGTGCCGAATCCTGCCCGAAGGTTGCTTTTTCCTCCCCAGATTCTGATGTCAGCAGCGAAAATACAGGAGACACCTTGGAGAAGGACAAGGAGACAGAGGAGAGCGAACAGAGAACTGAGAGTCCGGAAGAGGAAAAGGAAGAAGACGATGCTGGGACCGATAAAGAACACAAAGACGATGCTGGGACTGATAAAGAACACAAAGATGATGCTGGGACCGATAAAGAACACGAAGACGATGCTGGGACTGATAAAGAGCACAAAGACGATGCTGGGACCGATAAAGAACATGAAGCTGATGAAGGGAAGGAGGAGCAGAGTCAGGCGGAGGAGAGCACAAGGAAGAAGAGCGGGAACGGGCTGGAGCTGTAGGAGCCGAGGAGCAGCCGCTAAACCCCGCTGGAGCATCCCG
>VZRU01001207.1:0-58668 GCA_013398155.1 Pedionomus torquatus | reverse complement strand
CCCTTCCCCTCCCCCCGCCCCAAATCATTCCTTTGGGTAGAATTCACCAGGGTTTAGGTTTCTCCTATTTGGTCCTTGGGCAAGAAAAGAGCCTATTTTGTGTTTTCCAGCTCTCTCCCTCGTGCAGGTTTTCATTTAAAATGACAACCATTGTTGGGATTCCCGTAGCAGCCGCTTTGTCTCAGAGCTGAGGATTTGAGGGGAAAAAAAACCAACCCACACCAAATATTGGGAGAGTTGGCAGTGTGGGATATTAGTCTATAAAGAGGCCAAATATTCTTACATACACTTAGAATGATATTGTTACATATGCGTGCAAGACTGGACGATATGAGACCAACGTACAAATCTATAAAATCTGACAAAAGTCCAATATGTAAAACATATGTTTCACATTTTACTTACATATGTTTTGGTTTTATATTTGAACAAAAGACAGGTCAGGCAGTTGCTACCCTTCATTTTTTCATTGTAATGAACAGGAAGCTTGCCTGTCTACTCAAGGGTTACTGATTTCCTACTCTTTCTTTGTAAGCTGTTTATTTTTTTCTAGCTCATTTCTGGTTTTCTCTTTAATTTTTATGAAAACAGGAAAAAAAACTCAGATCACCTAGTCATCGAGAAATCTTGCTTCACAGAAGTAACTAGTTGAAATAGGATTGGAACCCAAGCTCTTTTTGTTGTATCTAAGGATAACCGAGCTACAACTTTAATTTTTTGACAGTTATTTACATTTGCAAGGCTAATATTTGGAAAACCTTTGGAACTGTAAGATTACTCTTAAGAATATTTAAATTTCACAAAGGCTAATAAACCAGTAGGAGGTTACTAGTAAATCATGTTAACCAGTAGCGTAACTCTTGTTAGGTAATTACATTCTATACTGCTGCTTAACTAGTACATTTCCCGCATTTTCCACAGGACTTTGGTAGGGGCACTGCTCTGTTCTTGTGTTACTCCATTCTGTGCTATGTCATCTTTCTGTTCACATGCTCATCTTCCTAGGCATTGTGTCTTATCACTGGTTCACAGATCGCTTAATGTCTTTGAAAACTGGTGAATGTGTTCTGTTGCCCTTCCTGCATGAAATTAAGAGACTATGACATCCGTAGTCCACTTCTGTGCTAGGGGATACCTGTCTACTACTGTATTCTGTTGTCATATACATAGACAGCAGAACATGATACGTATTTGCACCTCAGATGGATTGGCATATAATCCAAGACATTTAAAACTACTGGAGGATTCTGGGTTCTTCTAAACGAGTGTGGTTTTCCTGGTTTCAGCTGGGTAAGAGTTAATTTTCTTTTGAGTGATTGCTGCGTCAATGTAAATACATTGACATTAGACATGGACAAGGAATGTCAGTTATGTGTATTGTTTTATTTGTTACTGTTTATAAGGACTTTTTTCAGCTTCCCATAGAAGCTGAGAAGGAGCATGGGCAGAACAAGAGAAGGGTCTATGGAATATTTTGTACAATAGACATTGTGCTCTGTATATAAATGGGGGTTTGCCCAGGGAGGGAGGATCCATAATGACGAGTGACGTGTGTCATTATTATTATTGTTGTTATTCTTCTCTGGTTTTGTTCTATTAAACTGTCTTTATCTCAGTCCTGGAGGTGTTTTTTTTTCCCTTTCCCCTCCTTTGCTCCCTCTTCTCCCTGCCTTTCAGATGAGAAGAGGGAGAACTGCATGACCAGCTGCAATGTTCTGGCTACCAGTTGGCATTAAACCATGACAATGGTACATGAGATGTAACCACATGTTCATATCTGGTAGTCCTGCTAGAGAAAGCAATTACAAACAATAGAATAGTGCAGATAGCTGGAATAACTAACTTTTTAGAAACATAAAGCAGGATTCGCTAAATCATGTCATTCAGAGTCTTCTATTTCATTACAAGATTTTGTATGTTGTTTATTAAATCGGAGAGAACTGTGCTTTGAATTAGGAAGAACAGTTGCAAATGGAAGACAGTAGGACTGAGACAAGAGCAGTTAATGCCTAACCTAGAGCCAGTTTCCTGTTCATATGAGGTACTAATTTGATTTCTGAAGGTGCTGAGTATTACTTTCAGAAAAAAAAAAAAGTTAGGTTACTTTCTTTTTTGATGTAAATAGCTCGATCCAAGTGGTAGTCTTATAGTCATGGAGACATTTATATGGGACTTTCACACCTTCTGGGCTGTACCTTTTCAGTTTCCTTTAGTTTCTTAGAGCGCACTTCTGCTTTCAAATTCTTCTTGCAGTCAAATAAAGAATGTAGTCTGCAGGGTCACACCAAGGTAAGAATATATTTTCAGAGAAGATTTGAGTCAGCACTGTCACGGGAGGTCCCCTGCCCCTCCTCCTCTTGTCAGTGTGAGCATTTGAATACCTGCATAATAAGCTGGATTCAGAGACTGATCCAGGTAAATGTGATTCAACTGAAAATATGGGTTAGTTTTAACCTAGATCAGGTCCCTGATCTGCCTCATTATGTAGGGATGTGAAAGCCTGTGCTTTCAAAACTTTTTTCAGTGCATGAAACTGTTCAGGACCTAAGTCTGAGCAGTAGGAAGAAAAAGAGAACACTTCTTCCACCAGTCTTGGTTTGTGGTAGCTTAAGTGCATCACTAGGTCAAATTGCTGAAGTCTAAAGATCACCTTACCATAGGTGACAGACACACTCTTTCTGGATTTTCTCCATTTCAGCTTCTGTGTCAGGGTTTGGTTTTAGCACTTGTTCTATTGGTTGTTCATGCCCATGTTTGTAAGCATGTACTATATATAAATTTTCTTCAAGTTTGCCCTTTATTACCAGAAATCCCAGCTGGCATCCTAGGATGTCAGTAATTGCAAAAGCAGGCCATCATGGTTACAAAGCACTAACACCATTTTCCTTGGTGTCTCCAAACTCTATGTACTCTCTCTAAGGTTTCATACAGTTTTATGTTTAAAGCAAGTCACCCCCTTTCCCTGTTCCTTCAGTTGCTAAGCAGCAGCTGTTCTCCCCATTAGCTAGTCATGTATTTGCATGCTAATAATCAAGCTTGAATATATAACTGCTTCTAATCATGCACAGTTAAACAGCTGTATAATAAAAAAAAAGTACTGATAGTATTAGTTATCATCATCACTGATGACTGTCTTAAAAGTTAGAATTTCCCTGTAGAGTAAAAGCAATATAGCTTTGCTTTTTTTCATTTTCTTTTTTTTTTCCTTTTTTTTTCCCATCTGTACTATGTACCTACTTAAAAAAAAAAAAAAAAAAAAAAAAAAAAAAAAAACAACAACAAAGATTGATCACAAAATGGTATCTGCACTTCACAAGAGGATTATAAATGCAAATATAAGCAGACACAGAATTATCTAGCGACTAAACATGATGGGGACCAGAGAAGAGCCCCATTTTCTAGATGTGTGCTTATAGTAGTAGAATGCAACAGAAGTTGATGATAAAAATTTATATAATAACACAAAAAGTAAAATTTTTAATGGTACGCCTTACCTTCAAAACTGACTTACACATCTGTGTTTGAGTTCCTGTCAATTTCCGGGGTGTTTGTTATCTCTGAACTCTGTGGTCTGGAATCTTGGAGGGCTTTCTCAGCCTGGGGATGCCCTGGATATATCCAAGCTATATTTCAAAATGAGAGCTGGCTGTGGCCCACATATTCTCCAGTGCTGATTCCATGGGAAGTTTATTTCCCTATGTGACTCGCAGACTAAGTAAATATAAAAAAGACTAAATCTTCAGGCTATAATATTTGGTGCTGTGTAATTCTGGACAGCCAAATCTATATATACTTTGCCACCTGTAAGAATCCATAGTCTCATGTTAGGCTCTAAGGCTCCCTAAACTCTCAGAGCAGGAAGAAGTCCTTTTAGACCACAGAAGTGAGTACACTGAGTAAGAAGCTGCCTAGAAATGCTGAGAAAATATAAACTAAATATTTCCCTGCCAAAGGAGTAAGGCTGAAGTTTTCTCTCAAGAGTCTCAGTTTGGAGTCCTTTCCTAGAGTTAGATACATAAGCAAGTACCACCTTTAACTTACTTGGGAGATAAAAGAACAGGGAAAGATGTCGCTCTTCAAAGTTGAGCAGATCCGGAATTTGAAAACAGATCCACATATTACATGAGTGCCCTAACAGTAGGTTAATGATGAACTAAGGCACCTATGCAAAATATTTGGAACAATTAATTTTAATGGTCTTTCATGTTTTAAGAATGCTTATTGAGATGGGGCATCACAGGGAAGGTATGCAGGAGGGTTCATCATATGGGAGACCTGACAAACCTTGCTTATACTTCTGGTAGTTAGGCCCACTTATGCCAGAGTTTGAAGCAACATTGTGTGTTCATGCATGTGTGCATGCCCATTGTACCAGTGGAAAGTCAAGTACTGTCTAGATGCTATCAGGTAAAAATATAGGGATAGCATATTAACAGCAAGAAATTGAGCATCTAGTGGTTACCAAATGCTTGAAGTGCCACTAGGCTCCTGAATTCCTTTGTGGAGGTAACCATGCTTTGGAAACAATGCTTCAGATCCTAATTAATGAGAAATTTTTATTTTTTTTACTTAAATTCCCAGTGAATAGGTACAGGCTAGGCACTAGGCTCTGAGGTGTAATGCAGTCAGGTTCCGTCAGAACCAGGACAGTCGTGTTTAATCAATGGCCTTACATCAGCAGTGTCTTCCCACTGGAAACTTGATGGGAAAACTGACCTAGGTCTCAGATATGAAAATACCAGAAGTATCAAGCCAGTCTTCTAGCAAAGACTTAATAAACCCGTGAGGGAAAGAACGATGCTGTGTGATTGGAAAGTAACAAATGTGTTTTAAGGAGAGCCCAAGGAGGTGTTACATGCAACAGTTGCAGTATGTGGGACATAGGAAACAAATTATAACATAGTATAAGCAAAGGCATAGAAGTTAAAAAAAATGGCATTGATGTCATAAGGCTAGATTTTGTTGGGGTAACTGGATATTTTTTGGATAAAATAATTATTTATTAGCAAAAGAAATTAAGTATATTTACTCTATATTTCATAAAAAAAAGATTCAGTATACTGCCATATGGGAAATTAAGTAGGATGCATAATGTAATTTAAACTCTCAATTTAGAAATATATTTGGTGTGAAGAGAGTTAGCCCGAGTGGTTCAGATAGTAAGAAATTAAAAAGATTCCATAATGGAAAATCTTCAAGTACTGTAACTGCCAAAACCCCGGTCAATCTTCTAAAGCTTATATAGTCAAATATACATGAGCATGTGGCTATTTTTTAATGTTCTTATTGTTTTAAAATGTGAACTGTGTTTCTGTGAATGGATCACAGAAATAGGGACGGATGGTAAATGGTGAAATCCGTTAAATTTTAGATGCTTTTTTTTTTTTTTTTTTCTGACTTATGGGAGGCATTCCTCATTCATGCATCAGACAAAGTGAAAAAAACCTCGGTCCAATATGTAGATCACAAACAGCTATCTGTTATCCAAAGAGAGGTGTTACCATAAGAGTAGACTTAAAATCTTTTAAGATGAGAGATGGCAGAGCTCCATTAAATGTTCTGTCCTTCTATGTCAGTATTGGTCCCTGTAATATATGAATGTATACATTATGCTGCAGTTTCAGATATAATTTTTTAATATTAGGTCAGTTACCTATCATTTAGAACTCAATATGTTTCCTGTATTGTCTAAATGTTTCAGTTCCTAATTGTTGTGTCATGTATATGTGCCTTTTATTGCCTCAGTTAATTATTTTTCCTTCTTGGGATTTGTTCCTTTGAAATAATCTTCCAGAACAAACTGAATATTAAGACAAAAACATTTTTTGTTTCTTACTTGCTTACTTTAAGCAAGTACAGTAACATTTGTTTAGGTTTATAACATTTTCTTTCCTTTCTAGCTCCCAAAGAATTTCTGTTATTTTTATGTGAATTCCATCCATTTTGTAGATGTCTTTCTTGTAATATGCCTAGAACTCATTGGTGAATTCTGGGTGTAGTTGTAAAGAACGTGGATGAAGAATGTATGGTTTATGTCCAAATAGAGTTTTCTACTTTGTTTCAGGCATCCATATGACAGTGTAGGGCAGAATTAATTACTTGAGGATATTGATGTCTGGTCCACCAAGAGGCTTGAAGGACTTTGTTTGTTGTCCACAAAATGTTCAGCAGTCTGCCCTACATCTGTATATAGAGCAAGTTACCTTTCTGCTCCAGGATACAGTGCTTCCAAATATGCAAGTCAAATCTGAATTAGTCTCTTTGTTGTTACTCTGTTACAGATCTATTTGTAGTTTCTGCTTGGTTGTTTTCCTTAGAGCCTTTATGCATATTATGCCTTTGGGGTATTTCCATCCTATTGAATGCATTCCAGAATCTTCCAGGTTATTTCTCTTGGTCTTTTCCATAATAGTAACTTGCTTTTTCTTGTACTCCTATTCATTTTACTGTTCTTCTGGCTGCATTTTAGTCACACTAAATTACTTCAAGGTATCTCACTCTCCTCAAAGTTGTCCACATTGTGGCCTCTCTCAGGGATTAACTAATATGTCAGGGGAAACACGCCTCTCAACAGTTCCTGTGGCACCATACATACAGATAGGTTCTTACTTGTCATTTATCCTGTGCTGTTTGTTTTCAATTTTATCTTGAGCTCTACAATAATCACTATTTTCCTTATGCTTCATAATTTTTACACAGTTCTTTGTCTGTACACATCTCGTTCAGCGTTGTAATCTATCCTATGTGTTCTGAGTGACTTTTGAAGTTTCATGAGAATACCAAGTATTTTCCTAAAATTGAGTTACATAATCCAAAGACTTAATTTGGGCTGTGCATTTTTTTCTGGCTTTTGGGAAAAGTGATGGTGCTTGTTTTGTTGTAAGCTAAGTATTAGTATTCTGTTGTCCTTTAATATTTTCAGGCATGCTTTGCCTGAAAGTAAGTTTAATGTAGTTTAGAATTTCAAAGGTGGTGCTCTTACCTAGATCTTTAAAAAAGTAATTTTATGACTACTGAAACCTAGTTTCAAAAATGTCCACTTACTAAGCACTTTTTTTTCCTAGTGTTCTCTTTTGCTCAGTACTGATGTCAAAGAGATGATATTATACTGAGATGATATATATTGAGATGTTGTTATTATTAATCCACCAATTCTGGTAGTATCTACCTACTAAGGGATACTAAAAGTGCAGGCTTTACCAGTGCACAGGTCTATCAAAAAAATTTTGGAGTCTTGCGAATAAAATTAATTTTCTTAGCAATATATTGATAATTTTATCTTTCAAAGCATGAATTGGGTACAGTTGGAGATACAAATTTATACAATTTATAGAGTAGGTCTGCTAATCTAATGTGATCTGTTAAAATGAAGTTAGGAAAGACTGAAAGGAAAGACACCATGATTCTTGGGAGGAAAACTGGGTGTGTTGCGTATGGACCTAGTCAAATACAGAAATTGGATAAACTTTCTGGAAGCTGTGCGGAGTGACTGTGACTGGATCCTGTTATAATATGGTGCGTGTTTCTTGCTGTCTCTTGAGTAATCCTGCAGCTGCTTTAGTTAGAAAAAAAGTGATACTTGTTTTTCTCCAAAAGCAGGAACTTGACAACTTGGCTAATAAGATTAAACATCGCTGCCTCCAAAATCTGTAAAGTATTAAGCACTGCGCCATATTCCAGTCTCCCCACCCACTGCACCTCCACTTTCTTTTTTCCTGTGCTACTCTTTAAGCTATTTTGTGTAGCTGTTTTTCTGAGGACAGGACTTAGGCTTTTGACCTACTTCGTATTCTTTTTCAAATAATTAAGTGATGTGTTCCCATTAGGGCTGTGCTTTTTTCAAAGAAAATGATTGTTGAGTGAAAGTACTAGTATGCAGGGGAAAATAGGAAATGATTATGCTTTACAAGTGACTTTGAAAGAGTCTCAGATTGTTCAGAGAGGGAAGAGAGCTTTCCAAGAAGTGATTGCATTCTCACACTCAGCTTTAAACACATTCTTTATCTTTAAAAGGAAACAGAAGAGAATCGGTCAGTAAATCAAGTGTAGTTGTGGGCTTGTCTGCAAAACCATATCAGTCTGAAACAAGGTGTTAGGACTGGACATTCAAACAAGAATTGTCAGTCTCGAGGCCTCTTGTACTTTGAGAAAAGTAGGTATGTTTTTCATTAGACAATACCTTTCCTGCACTCCCTGATTGTTTTTCTTAATCATTGTCTAAAGATAGCAGTTATGGTGGCAATTCTGGATGAATCTTCATGTACATGTTAAAGAACAGGTGGATTTTTGTGTTGTAATGAATAAGCTTTTTAAGTCACTAAAAGCTTTTTTTTTTAAATATCTGCTTGTTTGAAAAGGAAATTTTACTTTCCTACCAAAAAAATCTGCAACTTTTCATAGTTATTGGAGAAAAAAATGCACGTTAAAAAAAATACACATGTTCTTGCTGCGACTTTTTTAACCTGTTTTATGACAAAGATTTCCCTACTAGTAACCTAAGTTTCTCTCTATTGCTCCATCAAGAGATTGCTAATCAGTTCTCTAATTTCTTCTTTTCCTGACTGGGTGCTTTTTGCCTGCAGTGCTTCAGAAATTGCTTATCTTAAGGAAAAGAAATCAACAGCATCCATGCTTTTTGACAGAGTACCTTTATCTTTTATCACACTTTGAAAGTATTAGTATTTAAATTGCATAGCTCCATTTAGAAGAAAATTCCGCTCAGATAAAGAGAAAAGACAGTAGTAGTTGCCAAAAGGAATAAAGTGCACTACCCAGAAATATATCCTTTATTTCTTATGTTCTAACAGAAAAGGAGATGAATGAGCATGTTAGAGGCACAATGTTTCTGTAAATGTCGTATTGTTCTTAGCATAATTTATTTCCATGGCCCTAATAAAACCAAAACTTTTAAACCTTATTTTAATTTAATCATGTATAAAATGATAACACTGCTACTTCAAAGGTTTAAAAATGCCAAATCATTTGGCATGAACTGTACTGTGGCAGTACAGCCTCGTTGGCTTCTTTGTAATGTTCCTCAGTGTATGTTACATCTATACTGTGAAACACAAAAGGGACAGAGACCACTGCGTCCCTCTGCCTCCAAATGCTGTCCCCTGGTGGTATGGGAGCACAGTTTCAGTTGGTTCTAGGCCTTAGGGGCCTCACCTGCCACACAGCGTGCTGGCAGCTTAACAGCGTGGGTGATGAGCAGCCTGGTGTTCAGGCTTGTTCCTTGGTACCAGTTTACTAAACAATCTAGGCAGAACAGCAGTGTCTCAGATAAGGCTTTTATTATGTACCAGTTTGTTGAATTCAGAACAAGACCGTTTGAGGTATTCATTTCCACAGATTTCTTTCATTTCTAAGTGCTTCAAATACCTTACTTTTCATAACATCCAAATAAGTGAGTAATAAGGGCACTTGCTTAAGAATCTTTAGTCCCTGCACTCAGTACTTTGTATGTGAGCTATATAATCACTATTTAAGAAAAAACATAAGCAAGCCTAGGAGAGCTTCCTTATTCTTTATGGCCTCTAAGTCTTCTGTTCCTCAGTACTGCTTGACAAAACCCAAGCTGGAGGTAAGAAATATTTCACATGCAAGCACCTGCTGATAGCGGCACTTTCCTAGGAGGCAGGAGACAGCTTTGGTGTCCTTCAAGCAATGGAAGGCCTAGAATCCAATCCACTATTTCCTCTTTGGCTGCTGTTGAGTGATGCAGTGTCCTAACCACTCTGCTACGTAAGTGTATGCAACAAGGTGTGCGTCCCAAAGGAGGGGAACATACCCTTAACCTGTACTGTAGAAAAGGTCTTAGGCAGCAGATATAAATTTGTGCCTGATAAATGACCTAAATTTCACCAAGGAGAGAGACAGACTGAACAGCAATAAATGACCTTCTATAACCTGCTATCTGAGCTGTCATAATTCTGTCTCTGGTTAAAATTACTAAGAATGCAGGAGTCCCGGTGCGTTTGTAGTCCTAGTTGCGAGGCACTGCTGTTGGAGGACTGAACTTTCTAGCTCCGGACATTCACCTATTTTTGTTTGTTGGGTGGTGTGCTATTTGGGGAGAACAGTAGTGTTCTGTGTGCTTTTCACATCAGTGTAAATGACTACACAAAGGACAAAGTTCTGAAGAATTAGGTCAGTTGGTTTTACATCTAATCAGGCCTCTAATCCTACAAACCACCTATAGTTTTACATTATTATATGTTTATTGTGTCTTAAATGGAACTACTCATTTGAGTGGAGTTATGGGTGTAATTGCATGCAGGATCAGATCTGGGCAATCACATTTTAGCTTACTATTTGTGCTGTAGCACTGTTACAAATCAGCTATCTCTGATGTTACCCCTTGCCCAGTCAGGGTGAAGAGATATCTGAAACTGAGTGTGTTTCTGTGTAATGGGTGTCCAAAGCAAGCACTTAAACAAAGACACGTTATATAAAGTATTTTAACTGTTAAGAGAGTCATAAGGCATAGATTTTCAATGCAGAAGGTCATGAGGCTGCAGTTTCACTGGGTTATGTGCCGTATTTGCATAGACAGATATTCAGACAGTTAATGGTAGTGCAGAATGCTTTAATGATTTTCATTTGCATCAAGCTGTTCTCACCTCTTAGGAACATAATGGATAAATAAAAGAGGCCTTTTGTTTGCTCTTCATGAAAGTTACCAGTGATTAAGTGGTACTGAGGGAACAGACTCATGCTTTCATTTAAAAAACAAAAAACCAACAAAACTGTCCATCAAAGATGACTTCAAAGTGGCCTACTTCATTTTGATTTAAAACGGCACTTGAATAATTTTATTTTAATGTTACACACATTTCCTAACTCAAAACACAAAACTGGTCACTCCTAACTGAAAATACAGAAATAGTTATTACATCAGACACAAAATACTCATCTCTTTATAGTGTTGAATTACAAACAAAACTATGTACACTTAGATCAGTACTTCCTCCAGATGGATTCAGCAGTTGATCTTATTATTAAAAATTATGTCCAGAATGTAGTTGTGAGCAAATTGATAACCTTTTGCAGTATGCTATTATGTTTCATAAGAAAGTCCCTGCTAGGGGCTTGCCAGGGAAAACTTTGCCATGATTCCTTAAGGTCTTTTCTCTAAGTTTTATTCTTAGCTATAGAGTCTCCGTGTGGAAGATTTCTCTACACGTTCCTGGAACATAACATATTCTTGTTAGAGGTATAGAGACTTCCACTCTATGTCTTGGCCCCTTTCACCTCACCATCAGCTTCCTGGGCTCCTCTGCCATGCATCAACTCAAAAGCCCCTTCTTGAGAAGAGCTCAAAGGAGGTTAAATATAATATCAGGCTATTTTATGTTTTCAGGCATTTTCTGAAGCATTTCATGTGCAGTTCATTCTCTTTCAGTGTAATCTTGAAAAATCATAAAGTCATAGAATCATAGAGTGGTTAGAGTTGGAAGGGACCTTAAATATCGTCAAGTTCCAACCCCCCAGCCATGGGCAGGGACACCTCCCACTAGACCAGGTTGCTCAAAGCCCCATCCAGCCTGGCCTTAAACACTTCCAGGGATGGGGCATCCACAGCTTCTTTGGGCAACCTGTTCCAGTGCCTCACCACCCTCACAGGAAAGAATTTCTTCCTAATACCCAATCTAAATCTCCCCTCTTCTAGTTTAAAACCATTACCCCTTGTCCTGTCACTACACTTCCTGACAAAGAGTCCCTCTCCTGCTCTCCTGTAGGCTTCCTTCAGATACTGGAAGCCTGAAATCTAAATCACCTTTATGGTTCTTTGAAAAGAAAGCTCTGTTCTTAAATATCTTTATGTTAGAATGGTCATGCTTAAATTTTTGTTCCTAATTTATAGGCACACACGTGGTGATTCTGTTGCCCTGATTTAAGCGTTGGCACCTTGATGCCGGTATTTTTTTATTATATTTTTCTAAGTGTGTGAGTTTCAACTTTGTCACACTGAGAAGTGCAGCCAAGACACTCCATATCCAAAATACCCAAATTTCAGTAGTCTCCACTTAGGATACAAGGGTACAATGTTCCTCATAGTAGCTGGGATGAACAGGCTTTCAAGTACTTGAGTCTTTTGTTTTCAGTTAATAACTTCCAGTCCTTTTAGTTTCTAACCTCCTGCCTTTGAGATAGTGATCTTGAGTACTTCTCCTGGCATTCAGCTTCTCTCTGTCAAGCCCTGTGTCATTTAAATCAAGATATGGAACTTGAATTCATGTTTTTGGAATATCTTCTATTTTCACAGAACTAATAGGATATTTGGGGAACACAGAATATGCAAATTCAGACCTGCTGAATACATAATTTTTATGGCCCTTCTGTTTTGTATTGGCTTTGTAATTTGTCCAGTGTTTGACTGAGGACTAATTAAATTACTGAATTTACAATGAGAGTAGAATATATTAGTCCCTCCTTCCCTTCACTGATTTTAATTCTTTACTCCTCCAGTTAATTTTATTTTAAATCTGCCTTTGTATTCTCAGTGTGGCATAAAAGGGCTGGTCAACGGCCTGAAAACAGGCAGTTGGGGGAAATTTCCGTCTGCAATCAATCTCCCCACTGCAGGAGGAGTCCTGCATATCCTTACATGTGCAATAAAGATGGCTAAATTCAGTGATCACTGCCTGACCAGCATAACAATTCCTTAGTGATTTATGGCAGGGTGGAAGAGCAAGGGTTTAGGATTACATCTAAGAGATCTGTGCGGGCAGTGACATTCATCAGATACGACTGTCTTGGGTTAGGAATAAAAGACCTATTTGGAGGTATGTGTAGTTTCAATGTGTAGTAAGATGCACAGTGTCTCCACATGTGGAAATAAGATGATGTATTTCAGCACATGTAGATAAAAATATATTTTACATGTATTATTAGTATAGGTTTTTTACATTTTGTGTGTTTACAGCCTCACAATGGCCTTGATCATCTTTATCTTGATTTTCAGTCATGTACTTATGAGCAACACATGGGGATGGAATGTACCCTCAGAAGTTTGCTGATGATACAGAATTGGGAGGCGTGGCTAATACGCCAGAAGACTGTGCTACCGTATAGCAAGATCTGGACAGGCTGGAGAGTTGGGCAGAGTGGAATCTGATGAAATTCAACAAGGGCAAGTGTAGGGTCCTGCACCTGGGGAGGGATAACTCCCTACACCAGTACAGGTCAGGAGCTGACCTGCTGGAAAACAGCTCTGAGGAAAAGGTCCTGAGAGTCCTGGTGGACAAGAGGATGACCATGAACCAGCGACATGCCCTGGTGGTCAAGAAAGCCAATGCCATCCTGTGGTGCATCAAGAAGAGTGTGACCAGTATGTCAAGGGAGGTCATCCTTCCCCTTTACTCTGCCCTGGTGAGGTCACATTTGGAGTACTATGTCCAGTGCTTGGCTCCCCAGTTTCAAGAAGGACAGGGAACAGCTAGAGATGGTACAGCAGAGGACTGCAAAGATGATTAGGAGCCTGGAGCATCTCCCTTGTGAGGAAAGGCTGAGGAACTCCTGTCTTTTGAGTCTGGAGAAGACTGAGGGAGGATCTGATTGACACCTATAAATATTTAAAGGGCACCTTGTTTCAGTGGTGCCCACTGAGAGGACAAGAGGAAATGGGCACAAACTTGTACGTAAGAAGTTTTATCTAAACATGAGGAGGAACTTCTTCACTTTGAGGGTAGCAGAGCACTCAAATGGGCTGCCCAGAGAGGTGGTGGAGTCTCCATCTCTGGAGACATTCAGAACTGACGTGGACAAGTTCCTGTGCAACCTACTCTAGGAGGACCTATTTTAGCAGGGGGCTTGGATGAGGTGATCTCCAGAGGTCCCTTCCAACCCCATATCATTCTGTGACTCTGTGATATATTCCAGAAACAAATCCTAGAAGTGAAGGTGAAGCATTGTAGCTGATAGTGACAGAATTACAGCAACTCCTTGTTGTAGTGGGAAAACTTTGTGCAAAACCAAAAATGTTCTTATGGTTTTAATTGAGTGGCAGAAAATTACTTCTGTGTGGTCATCCCTGCTAAGAGATTCTTTAAAGCCAACATTTTCCATCTTTTCTTGTTTATTTCTTTTTTGGCTAGTAGTTGCCTCTGTGGATTGGATTTTTAAAATATGAATCTGGAGGATAAAATGTTTTCCAGAGAATTTGTTCCAGATGTATATTACTATTTCAATTAATATCTTTTAAGTATTTGAGGTGAATAAGGTTTTGGATTTTTTTTTCTGGTTTGTTTGTTTGTTTTTTTTTCTGGCTTGGTTTTGTTTTGTTTTTAAATATCCTGGTTAACTTGGAAGGAGCCAAATTCTTGCTGTGTAAAACTCCAGGAAAGTCAATAGTATTTCATCAGGGATTCATGTGGCCCTTGGGTTTTGGACTGTGTCGTATTGCAAGCTTCTAAAATAAGAGTATTTGGAAAGCTACAGGCTTCCCATCTTTTTGTCTGGAAAAGTTATAAAATGGAACAGGCAGGCTTTTCACTGAGCTGCTGAGAATGCAGTTCTGGCTATGCAATCAGGACTAAATAAGGAGCAAGATCGGCACTAAAAATAGAAATGGAGGCTGATCCAACTGCAGCGTGAGTTATAATCCTCACACAGCAAAGGGCTGGTAAGTTCAACTGAGGACACTCACTCACAGAGAATCAAATAAACTTTATCCTGCTCCTAAAAAAGCCATTATACCCTAGCCGCTCTAACCAGATTTTTACCAGTCAGCAGAACTATTAATCATTCCTGCAAATTATTTAATGTTATTTCAGAGTCAGATTTTATTTTTTTTTTACTAATGGGAGAGCATTATATTTGCCACATAGTAAGGAGGAAATGGGGGGTGGGTTTATGTAACTGTTTGAAGAACATGGAGGGAATTGACACAGAGAGATTTACTGCACTTTCCTCACGGCTGGATAAATACATTCTTGTCACTCCTTTGAGCGTTAGGCTGATGTGCCCGCTGACATTACGGGCCTCCCAGGGGGCACACTGAGCTCATTTGGGTATCTGGCCAGGCCCGGTACCTTGTCACCAGTGTGCAGTTCACAGTGTATTCTTCAGGGGAAGTTACTCTGCTTGTTTCAAGAACAAAGTAGTGTTAGGTCATTCCTGCCCCCTTCCCTCCCCTGTGTTGATAAAATAAGTCAGAAAATGTTTGTCTTTTGTTTGTGTATTTCCTTCAGCTGCCACATGGCTCATAAGCTTAAGCCAAAACTTGCCCAGGGAGTTCAAATATATCCTTTGATACAGAATAGATTATTATTGCTTATTTATTGTTAGGAACATTTGGTTATTAAATATTTGGATTACATGAGCACAGCCAGCTACAGCTATGTTCTGCTTGCTTTCTTTGCACATTCTTTTATCTTTTCAGGCAGTGATATAGCAAGCGTGAACAAATTTTCTGTTACGTCTTCCAAACCAGAGATTCTCTATCAGACTTCGGTAATTCATCATACAATTTCAATTTATTTCAATATGATTACATATGACAATTAACAAAATCAGTAGACACCAAATAAATCTCTTTTACTACCTAAATGTTCAATATGTTTTTATTAATTTTTCAATGAGCCACAGAATTTGTTACGGAAAATGCACGCTGTTCATGTACCTCTTGCCTGTAGCTCAGTCAAATTGGAAGACAGTCAGTGGAGGAGAAGCATTTGGGTCATTTGACACAGGGGAATGCTCAGACAGCAGTGGGAGGCTGTGGAAGAAGACAAAAAGGCAGAGATCATCAAACTTGCACAGGTGAAAAACAAGGCAAAGAAAATACAGTGCCAGTGAGTCACAAATCAATTGTTTGGTTGCATTTCCCTTCCTTACCTCTCCCTCACCATAATACGAACTTCAGTACTCCCTGCTTCAGTCTCCCGTCCCAGCACCTGTATCTTCTCTCTTCCATGTCCAATACTCGGTGCACAGCTTAGCAGAAGCTGTGAGCAGCTGCCTTGCAGAAAGGCAAGCTCATCAACACCATTTTGTTGATGGGAAGGCAGCAGCCTTCATCTCCAGCTGAGTTCAGAGGCCTTTTTCTGCTTGTTGGTGGTGTTGTGTTTTCACAAACACTTGTGCTTCTATTTGAAGTCCAGGAGACATAGAGAAGGGATGGTGATCGATAATTGCTCTAAGTGCTGAACAGTGAAATATGTGTCATTGTCTTTTACTTGCATTTCAAAACTTACACTGATTAATTATTTCATTCACCAGCTTAAGGTAAATCTTTGCTTTTGTTTAACAATGGGTGATGCACACCCAGCTTTTGTACACCTTTATCTATTACTCTTTGGAACAAATAATTTGATGTAATAAAAGCAACAGAAGCCCGCTTTGCAGTAATTTTAGTGAATTTATTAAAATGAGCTAAATGCTTGTATTACCTTGATCATTACACTTAAAATATCACACACAATCCAACAAAGAATTGTTAAAATTATATGTGGAAAGTGAAAATTTTTTTTTTGTAGCATATTTTTGGAAACCAAAGCTTGCACAAAGAGGCGTAACATGAACTCACATTTTCAGTCCAGGTAGAGGCTTACATGAATTTCATATCACTTTACAATGAGTCTGGTTCTAGAACAACGGTGGTGAACTGCGCAGTGTAACTGAAATGTTAAGCAGTAACTCCCAAACTGAATGCAAAGAGGTGTGCAATTCTGCCTTAGCTGCCTTTTTGCTGTTAATTTTGAATGTAATGAAAACATGGACTAATTCTGTGGGCCCTTACACACACAGAATGAATTCAAATTAAGCATTTTTTTCTCAAAGAGAATTTGTTTGATTTTGTGACAGAGCCTTTTCAAAGTACAAGGGGAGGTCACAGCTGCTCTTTTCATTCACAGGTAGTCTCATAAAATAAACAACATATGTATAGGGCAGAAGAGTTGAGCACTCAGAACATAGGGATTTATAGATGACTTTGAGAACTGTAAATAACAGATTATACTTAAGCTTTATCCTACTACTCAATAACCTTGATTTGCTAGTAAAAATTTGTGATAGAATTGAGGTTTTCATGTGTTACGTTGTTCAGAAAAGTAAAACTTCTCTCACCAAATGCAACATAGCAAGGTCCACATTTACATTCTCAGCCTTAATTCCAATTGTCATAAGTCTTCTTGATTTACATAATTACTACATTTGCATAATCACTTAAGTCCTTGATCTGTGCTCTAATGAAAGCAGACCTGAAACCTTGGTGAACATCACACTTACCTACATTTTATACTACAGGCATACAGGACTGACCTCAGATATGGGCACATCGCCTTTTCTTTGGAGCACGTTGGCATCATCTGGGTATCTGAGTGAGCTTGGTGGGTTGGTACACTGTGCTCATGCTCACAAGCAGTTGCTGGTGGTCCGTGCTGCCATAATGTACCCGGAGCAGGTAGAACTTGGGGAGATGGGTTACAGATTATACCATGCTTAGTTCTTGCCCAAAGGACTTCATGTTCCATTTCAGTGTAGACATAGGTGTGTTGGTCTCATTTACCTTTCTTCTGAATACTGAGGATTAAAAAGCAAACCCTAATGCATTACTCAGTTTCTTACAAGTCAGCCAGGAAGATTTGCTGAGGATTTCACAAATACAAATCAATCCATCCCTCTTTTTTTTTTTCTTTTTTCTTGTTGGAGACAGCTCTAGAGATCCATCAATTTGCACATTGTCATAAGAATGTTTGCTTTTGAATCATGCATTGAACTTCCCTTTAACTTCCTCATACCATAGAACCCTTACCTCTCATTTTACTCTAAATGGTGATTCAGGTGAATTATGTTTGCTAGACTGAAACACTAGAAAGTGGGCAAATATGTGAAATAGTTGTTTACTATTTTGTTATGTGATAGTACAAAGATTAATTTCCTGTAGGAAATAGGTAATTCACAGGATATAGGTTAGATCTGGACACCACACAAGTCATGACAGAAAGTCTGACTTCTTGGATGGCCTCTTTACAGTAAAGTCAGACCCTTAAACCAGTTTCCAGATATTTACAACTGAAAAACCCTCATGATTGTTAGAAATCTTCTTATATGGCTTCATGTCAATAGTGTGGGAATGTGGCATTACTCTCTGTGCCAGGAAGAAATTAAATTATGGCACTTGCATAAAATCTTTTTTTGTTTTGTTCTTAGTCTGCAGAATAACTGGGTAAAAGATTTCAGCAGACCCTCCTCTTCAGAACACAAACAGGAAATCAAAAACATTTGAAGGCCTCTTCTCAAAATAGAGTTGTCCTCAATGAACATTTTCATGGGGCAGGTCAACAAGACAATGATTTCCATGTTCCAGGGATAGCTGTTTCCTTTTATACTTACCTATCAGTCCTTCTAATGCCTGGATTACTTGGCAAAACCAAGTAAAACTCAGCAAAATGAACCCTTTTAATCTCCATTTGCCAAGAGTCCTGATTTCCAGATATCCCAAATAGAGTATCTACAGAGCTTATGGACTTCCTGCATTTGGAGCCATGGAACAAAGGAATGGTTTGATATCTGTGCTTAAAGTTGTTCCCTCTCTTAGGCTGTATCCTGGATAGCTGTTAAGAATAGGAAGTGATGCTTTTCAGTCAGTCTTGAGCAATAGTAAGAAGACCTCTTTGAGGCAAATTTAATTGGTGAAGGAAATGAGATTTTCCTCCTATGAAATATCTTGAGTATATTTGAGGAATTGCTACATGACGTTTTGAACTATGTTCTGGCTTTAGGGCAGTGGCCAATCTGGAAAGGCTGAAAGAAGTTGAACTTGTAGCAGTCTGCATTCAGTGGCTTCTCCCACCTCACTGAACTGTGGTTCTTGAAGGGTCCAACCAAGGTAAATACACTAGTTCTCCCACCTCAGACTGGAACCTGTGTCTGGACCCATCAGCTCTCAGGAGTCCCTATTCTTGACAAAAAAATTTTGCCCTTGATGACTTTTGTCAGGTAGGATGACCTCCTGGAGGCCATCTCTTCAGTGACAAGAGTGAGGGAGAAGTACAGCTGATCCCTCTCCTCTAAATGGATACAGGGGCCTTAATGGAAACCAATTACAGTTACAGAACATCTGAACATTACATTACATCTGAACTAGAAAATTCATCTTTCTGTATTCTTCCTTCAAACCACACATTTCTGGAGACAGTTATATCTCCACACTTGGGTTGTGACTGGTACCCTGTTAGCTGCAAAAAGTGAAGTTAAGATATTCACTTGATTTTTCCTACCTAGTTACATTCCAGACAACAAGTCTGTTTTAAGATTGTTATGGCAGTTCCAGGTAAACCATCAGATCATAAGATGTGAGAGCAGCATCTGTGCTGGCAATTTCACTAATAAAATTATCTATCTTAGACATCAACCTGAAGATCTCTCTTCCCAATGTTACATAGAGCATATTAACAGCTCCTGATGGGACACAACACAGAGCGCTGTTCTCACCACAGCCTCCTAAGAATCCTGAATCTGCCATGGAAGAAACTAACGATTGCTATTTAGTACAATGTGGTGGAAATGTGAGTATCTATATATTGCATATGGATAACTTCCAGCAGGAGGAGAGAAAATGAGTAATGATCAGTAATTGATCGGTACTAGGTGTGTGCATGTCCCACAGAGTCACCCTTCTCTTTTTGTCATACTCCTGCGCACTTGGGATTCTCATACACATAAGGTGCATTGAGTGTGCTGTTGCCCAAATTAAAATCTCAAGGAGCCCCAAGGCATCCGTGGGCTCTATAGGTATGTCAGGCCCCAACATTCCTGTAAGCAAATGTGCGACTCCAGCAGATATGCATATATACCTCTCATCAAGCTCCTGGTGCTATGTCATAAGTAACTTTTCATTCCATCAAAGGCATGAAAAGCTTTCCTGCAGTTCTTTGTGCAGTGAAAGTGATGATATCTGATAGCATAAAGATGTTTGATTGTACAAAGGATAAAACGATTTTAAACCCAGGCACAAAGCAATAGTACAAGTACCTGAACAAAACACATTCACAATAGTGTTAGTTGCTACTTTTTAAGATGTTGTTCTTAAACTCCAAATTTTAAAACTTTCTAATGAAACGCGTCATCAATAAATAGCTTGTTTTAAAACTGTATCTGCCCAGAAATGTCCAGTTCTACTGTCATGTACAATATTTAAGAACCCAAGCAAAATTACCAATAAACATCACCAGGCAAACAGTAAACATTCATCCCTAAAAGCAAAAATACAGACCAGTGCACAACAAAACAAAGATTGGCAAGAACACATGACATTTGCTCTCAAAGAATTCTGTACATTTCCAAATTACAGCCAAGCAAAACACAGGTAGAAGTCTGACTACAATCTGCATAGTTGCAGGATGTCTCTTCTGCCAATTCATCCCTTAAATAATAAGCAATCATTTTGTTGTCATACCTTATATACAGTGGCTTGAACTGTTCAATGTCTCATAAATAAGAACAGTAAACAAAACTGGGGACTTAAGAGTGCGAAGTCTGGTAGGAAAATGAGGAGACTATGGAAAAAAACTGAAAAGACTGGGAAAGCGGGAGCAGAGCAGAAGTGGAGCTAAAGAATAAGCTCTGAAAAAAGAGTCAATGTCAGTAAATGTAATATCCTACTCTCAAGAAATAAAAAAAAAGCAGCACAGATGGAATCAGGAGGGTGTGTTCATCCAAACCCATTATAGGAAAGCAAAACAATTGTTCCTCTTTCGTTCTTCACGGTGTTTTAATACTACTTCTCTATTGGGTCATACACTGTGACTGTTGTGGGAAAGATACTTAGAATTTAGACAGGCTCTTAAAAGCAAAC
Source organism: Pedionomus torquatus (assembly GCA_013398155.1). Classification (NCBI taxonomy): domain Eukaryota; kingdom Metazoa; phylum Chordata; class Aves; order Charadriiformes; family Pedionomidae; genus Pedionomus; species Pedionomus torquatus. Next base: position 37,865 of record VZRU01001207.1, on the reverse strand, counting down.
ATATGCCGTAGAAAGAGTTGTGAAATGCAGAGATAGGAAACAAGTTACAGTGGTCATTTCTGGAGCGTTCACGGGCCTTCTGAAAGCCAGTGACTCACTCCCCCAGTTCATTTAAATAAGCTACAGCTATTACCCACAGGTTTCTTTTCTTGTGAGTCAAACTTCGATCTTACCTTTGCCCTTTTGTTTCAGTGGAAGACCAGCATGTACATTTGAACACAGAATTATTTTCTTTTCCATAATGATCAAACCCAAATGTTGTTTTACCTTTGCCAGCTTTGTGTAGGGTGATGTGCCATCTTGCATATTTATTTTCCTGGAGTGATTCCCAGAAGTATGCTATGCTTTTTCTTGCTCATGTCTCACTGGCTTTATTTATGAGTTGTGTATACCAGGTTTTCAGTCCCTAGGGAAAGGCCTACACAAGAATTCTGTGGATGATATTTAATACATACAAGTATGAGAGCAGTAAAAAAGCAGCTACTGAATGGTACTGCAAATTGGTCTAATTCAAAATTTCAGACTAGATCATGGACAGATTAGTATCCATGGCTTAGACCACAAACACCTTTATCTGTTATGTCATATAGAAGGGAAAGACATGATGAAGATTAGTAAGTTGGAAAGAAATGTTACTTAATACTCACTGATGCTCTTCAGCTGCTAAATATTTAAATATTAAAATCTCTCAATAGACCTTTGTAATAGGATTATGTGGTGCTAGATGACTGAAAAATGAAGTACTCTAGCATCATTTTCTACTTGGAATATGTAGCCTCAGTACACCTCATGTTTTCAAAAGTCTCCTTCAGTTCTTGGGGAATTCAAGCTGTTCAGTTTCTTGGGGGACACAGATTTAACATTAAAGTCATACTGGCATTTGAGAATTTTTTGGTTTTTTTTGTTTTAGTTACTTCTTAGAATTAAATTATTTTTACCTGACTTGTTTTACAGCATGAAGTGGGAGAGAAAAATCCTTTCACATCCAACACCCATGCTAATCTGATATATACCAAACTTGCAAGTAGAATTAAAGGGAATGCTGTGGGGGAGTATGTTCAGTTCAAAATACCAAAATGTGATTAAGGACAATGCGCCAACATTTCCAGGAGTCTTCATTGTCAAGTGGAAACAAAATAATTTAAAGAGCAAATTTTCCCTTGGTTTGCAGAATTAAAATTCTATTGTTCTCTGATGACTGAGCCTAATGGCAGTATTGTTACTGTTACTGCTTCTTACTGATTGCATAGGAAATATATTTTAAAGATACCTTTTTTCCCACTATTAGATGCGTGAATTCCATTTGGCTATAAAGTATTTCAAGATAAGGGCCTCTTTCTCACATACCATCACAGCTGGTGAGAGGTGATTGGTATCATATTATCCCTTTGATTACATCTCTGCAATCCCATTAATTGAAAAAATAACAGAACTTGTTACTTTAATGGCTAATAACAGCACATAGGAAAGCTGATATACAAAGCCTGGTGCACATTTTAAACTGCAGTTGTATTTATTTGCAGGTTGGCTGCTTGAAAAAAACCAACGTGAGATGCCATAAGTGTTGGACCATTCCTCAAAACAGGATTGATGGAGAAGTATTCTGTTGGGTCAAGCCAGGGAGCAAAGCGTCCCCCCCGCTCTGATGCTCTGATTGATTTGACAAGTCGGTCTGATATTCATGTGTGTGTTCTTCATCTGGCAAATGTTTCTTCACTAGGATGCTCCATAACAGCTGCGCTAGGTGTGATCAGCCTGTCATCCCACAGAGCATATTAATTTGCCAGTGTTGCACTTAGCTTGTCCATGGGCCAGTTCTAGTGTCCATGTAGACTGTGAGCTGAGCACAGGGGCTCACTTGCCAAGGTTGTCTGCGTATCTGCGCATGTCTAGTGGTATAACACACCGGTGGTCAGCAGAGTAGTATGATGCTGCGCAGTTCAACAGACAAGTGATGTAGGGTGTTCGTGTGTATGAGAAACAATTGGAGTGGAGAGGACAGAGAGGTGCTAGCCACAACCAAGACCGTTCTCCTCAGTGCTGTGCAAAATCAGTCTTGTGACCACACAGGTTTTCTAATGATGATACACAAAGTGATGGTTGTGCCAGGCTGGGTGCTCTTGCCTTGTGCAGTACAGCTGCAGAGCAGGAGAGAAATGCAAGGGCTGTAAGTGTGGTAGAGCAATTAGCACTGCCAGTTGGTACCATGCGCATCAGTGACATGCCATGTCACTGGTGATGTGCAGGACAGAGCTGCTGAGGTGACATGCCATTTATCACCTTTTATCCTCTTGTTTCTCCTGACGTCTGAACTCCCAAAGCAATTCCTAAGGTAATTCACCCAGTGACACTGAAGAGGTGATTAGTCGGTGGAATGCTATGGAGTAGGGTAGCCTGAGGACAGGTGTCAATGGGGCCTGGCTTTGCGGCTTCTGCCAACTGGGCTACAAGGTCTGGAGTCTGGACTGGGGAAAAGCTGATGTCATTAAGTAGCTAAAAGGAAGGGCATTGTCCATGCCCCTACTGCATCTTTACTGAATTAAGGGTCCCAAGTAAAACCAGTTCCCTCACTTGGAGCCCAGTAATTGTGTATCTCTCCACATGGTCACTGTCAGCAGTTCCTGTCAGTGAGCTGAAATGGTTGCCCCCTCTACCCTGACCCCTGAAAATGTCAGCAGAGCTCCTAGCCCTTTCCTGCATAGCAGAGTCTCTACAGATATTTTAATTGGGTATTAGACTGGCCCAACACACGTGTGCTGCTGCAAACAGCTATTAACCATGGTGGCAGGAGCACATGGGTATTGCTACTCAGGGAGCAGAGGCTGTTGGGGTCCTTACCTTGTCTCAGGACCTGAAGGAGACTTTCTTAAAGGCACCACATCCATCACACGTGCTACAGCTGGCACCAGAGTCAGGGATACAGCCCTGGCCTTGGAGAAGCGGCACCATAATTTTTGCTGACTGACGGAGCAGGAGCAAGTACATCCCATACTTCGTCCCTGAGCCAGGATGCCTTTTGCAGAGGTATTGTAGCTTGTTACGTGGACACAACTTGGGATGGTAGGGTGAAAACGAGAGGCTGTTCTGCTGAGAAGAAGAAACTGTGAGCTGCTAACTGGGGATGAGGAGGGAGCAGAGCAGACGCTGGTATCTTACATTGGTCATGCAGGTATTGGCCACAGCTGCAAGAGATGCTCTTGAACATGGCCTGCTCCTTGACCTCTCTCACTGTTAATATATGAAATGGGGTTTACTCTGTGGTGATTCAGGTTGACTTAGATTTTTGGTTTTTAAACCATTCAAACTAGCACATGTTACTTGTGAGTTTATGCTCATTTTTTGTTTGGCTGCAGTTTTATTGTTGGTAGTATTTTATTTTCTTTAACAAGAAATTACTCAGAAGCATGACTAGACTTGCTTGCAAGTGGTTACATTTAGCTGTAATCTGCCTGGTGAGTTGTAGGAGGAAAATTGCACTAGTTTGAACTGGATTTAGTAGCAAGGCTATTTTAATTTGGGGCAGCAGAGAGAAAATGGTATAACACTGTGTGCTGTCCTGAGTAGGAGAAGCAGCCAGTGAATTGCATGATTTTTTCCATCTTTGTAATCAGTTTGTTATGCAGAGTGCAATGCCGTGGGATTCGGCATTTTATCTGCTGGGTTTCCCCTGGCAGCATCTGAAGAAGTTCATTATAAGTGTTTATCACATGATCCGCTTAATCAAACCACCGAAACTCAGGGAATAAGTCATTCTAACAAGACCCTTCAGAGCTGCCTTATAAGCTCCTTACTGATACACTCTTCCTTGGTGAGTGTACAATGAGTTTCCTTGTATCCTGGCCTATGATACAGGAAGTTCATTATCCCCAGTCCAAATTCAGATGTAAAGAAAGGAAGCAGGTCTTACAAAGAAGCGACAGATAATTTGCAAAGGATTTTAGTTAGCCCTTCAAATCCCAGAGAGAGTCAGACTGTAAGCTCTTCGTAAGAACAGCCTTCTGGTTTTCAGCATCGGGCACAGAGCAGCTATCTACGGAGCTGGCTCCAGTATTGCAAAATACAGACAATGCAGGAGAAATTATTTACTTCTTTTGTTTACAGGTTAACTAATGGAAGCATGTGAGGAAAAAAGAGAAATCAGAACTGAAACTGCTTTTACCTGGGCAATAGCACACATACTGCATAACAGTAGCAGAACCGGTATCTGGGCTGATGCAAAATGAAAGCCTGCAAAATCCCAGCGTGTAGTAGGGTTTGAGATACTGAGACTTGTCTGACAAGCTGGGAGCTCACAGGCATACTGGTTGCAACCTGTGTTTGTACAGTGTATAGGTCTGGTAGGATAAAATGTGTTTCCCTGGGACATACCTAGGAACTGTTCTGGTTGTGGGGAGCAGGTAGGTCGAGTGCTGTTCTGCCTCCTCGAAGGCATTCATTTTACTGTGCTCTGTTACGAGCAATGTGACACCAGATTTTCTGGCACTCACTGGATTTTTTCACTGATGCTATTTCTCAGACAGTATCTCCTAAAGGCTTGCCTTCTTGCTGTCTGTTTAAGACCAGTCTGGGTACCGCCACAGATGTAGGTTTGGAACCGCCTTAACAGAGAAATGCCCTGGATAATTTTCCCAAGCATCACTCTGTCTCCATATGATAGCACTGCTTGGATACCCCTCTTCATTCACCTCCTGAGCTTGTGTGAAGGCAGCACAGGGTCACACCAACCCAATGTTGGTTTTGCGTAGGGGGACACAGGCTGAGCCTGATGCGGGTTTCCAGACAAACCTTTTTTTTTCACTGGAAACTGAGTAGACTTGAGTCTGCACTTTCCTTTTCCTGTGAAGATGTCTAGGGAAATCCTGTGCTGTGGCGTATTCCAGGGAGGTGTACTCTTGCTGTATCCCTGGGGTGCTGCTTGCATTTGTATAAATAATCACACCTTGTCTGGAGCTGGAAATGGGGGTTGCGCATTACTTTTATTTTTTTCATTTTAATGTCTTTAATTGTGTGTGAATTGACTTGAGGTGCAGAAGAGCAGTTCTTCTTCTCTCCATCTCTCTTGTATCTGCCACTGGGACAAAGAGCATCAGGCAGTTCAAAACAAGCTACTCTGCAAGACATTAAAAACAGGGAGGTATGGAGAACTGAGAGATACTGGCAATAGAAACAAAAAACCCCAAGCTGGTTTGATGGGGATGATGTGTTTCCCCTAGCGTAGCTCCAGTCAAGCGGGTCAGAAAATTCATGCCATTGTCTGGGCACTGCCTTGAGGCAACAGTGAAACCTGTCTCCCCAATGCCAAAGTCCAGCCAGCCCAGAGCTTTAAAATTCAACCTGCTAATTACTCCTGGGAGTAATTAGATCCAGCCTGGAGTGAGCAAGGAGTCTGGACTGCATCAATCAACAGATGTGAGGACTTGAGATACACTGTTTTCATTCCTTGTGTTACAGGAAGAGTTACATGATGATGCTTTGTCTTTGTTATCCATGTACTTTGTACCTGGCTGTCTTGTCTTGATGCAGCCATCAGTCTCTTGACTGTTGATACACCAGTATGCCAAACTGGCACCAGTATGCCTGTGTCCCCAGGAGGGACTGTGCTGCTTCAGTAGGTTGGTTTCCAACTAATAAGTTAAAACAGGACACAAAAGCCTGGAGGAAAATACTGTTCGGCTGTCTTTATCATGTCCATTTAAAAATAGCAAATGCTAAATTATTTTACCTCTTTTAAAATAAAGCATGTAGCAAAAAAAAACAAAGTATCTGTGCTAGCTGGTTAGTTTTACTACTTCCTTCAATTGGTTGCAGTATAGTTCCCTTCCTCTTTCTCATTCTTTGTCGTACTCCCTGTCTGTCTTCTTGGTTTCTATTGTGGCTATTTAAAGGGCCCCACTTTCATCTCTCTTTTGGGAGTCTTGCTGCTGGCTTTCTGCTGTTTCAGCTTCTACACAGCCAGTGCTTCAAGAAAAAAAGTGTCCTTCTCATAAGGCTGGGAGGAGAATGGACCCATGAAAATAAATGTTGTTTGTATGCATGTAGTGCTTTAATCAGCCGATTTCCAATAACTTTATCTAAGTGGTCAGTTTACTACTTTTCAGCTTCTTAGGTAAGGAGACAGGAGCAGAATGAATTGATAACTGCTGTCTGCAGCAACACAGTAGTAAATTGGAGAATAAAACTTCTGTTTTCCAGATGATTTTTCGGTGTCTGACCCACTGCCCCTGTGCGTGGGGAAAGTCAGTACTGAGCATCTGGAGTCATTGTTGGGGGGTGTGTGTGTATCTTTAGTCTGCTGGAAAGAGCAATGGTCAGTTGTCCCCTGTGTGCTGTTGCCATTCAGGAACCATGAGCGCCCGCATCAACACTGAGGCTGGATCTCCGTGTCTCTGCACGACCTCCATGAGGGGAAGACTTGGGAGGAAGACTATGACAGGTGCTGTGTGCATCTGGCTGTGTGCATTTCACACTTGGGAGTGAGATGCACACAACGCCCACTGAGAACTGAAGCGATGCTGCCAGATACTAACCTGACTGGGTTTAGTCAGTGCCAACCTGGGCTCAGTTCTTTCTCCCAGCCTAGGGATGAAGAAGGACTCTTTAATGCACTCCCTGCTCCTGGGCTTTTCAACTCAATCCCTAGTAGTGTTATCTGTTTAGAACTCTCTGACACTAAATTGCTTCCTTTGAAGACTGCAGGCTTTTTAACAGCGGACTGCAGCACCTGCTGCTTGCTGGAAATCCTGAGCAAGAGAGCATTGCAATGCCAACCGTGCCAGTCACAAAGCATCACATTTTGCAGGTTTTCACTGGAGGTAGCTGATGAAAACCAGAACAGATGTGTTGTAAGAACTGTCAGCCCAAGTAAAGGAAGGTGGCTTTGAAGAAAGTCTCCAAGACAGTATTTCCAGAATACACTCCTTTAGGAAAAAAGTAGAAAATCCAAAGAATTAAATGAGCCAGAATGAGCTCACTGCAGGTGATGCTGGTCATGATTTTTTTAAAATCAATTTTAATTATTAACTGTCTTAGTAATTGGGTTTTGTCCGGTGTCTGCCATTACAGTACTTTTTTCTGCAGCCACCCAAAACCCCACACTTTTCTGGTTCTCTGGGGCTTTCCCACAGCACACATTTCCCTTCCCTTCAAAGACTGGTGTCACAACGGAGAGGACTTCATCTGCCCAACCTGCAAACTAGTTGCTGGGAAGTCACCTGCTCCCTGGCAGGATTTGGGCCACCACTTGCCCCTTTCCAAAACAGCCAGTCCTGCAGGGATTTACACCCACTGGGTGCATCCATGTTTTTCCTGCAATTCTCCAGATTTTAATAGCTTCATGGGCTTGCAGGCTGCAGAAGTTGCTGCAAAGCTCCCCTGGATCTGAGGGTTAGGTAGGCAGGCAGGCACTTGCCCTCTCCTCCTCTGGAAAATGGAGAAGTCCCTGATGCGTTTCAGTGAAGACCAAGTGTTTACCAAAAAAATTCTCCCTTTGCTCTTGGTGGCATTTCTTCCCTTTTGCACAGATCCGCACAACAGCGTGCGGTGCCTAGAGCCGTGATGGGGGATACAGGTGTTTGTGTTTGTCTGGTCCCATCTACGCCAGTGAGTCCCTGAAATGTAGCCTTGCTGGCAGGTCCGGTCAGGCTGGGAAACTTGGTTTTAGATGGTTTTTTTTTGCTTGTTTACAAGTGTTCTTGGCTACAGAGAGGGACACACAGCTGGCAGTCCGTGCACGGCTCCGTGATCAGTTTGAGGCAGAGCTCTGAGCCTGCGAAGGCTGGAGCAGGGCTGAGCTTTTCCAACTTACTCCTGGCTTCATTTGGAGCTGCCGTTGGAGAGGCTGCTCCTCTGCTGCCTCCTCCTGCGGGCTGGCATCTCGGGGCCTGGTTTGGCTTTGTCTGTGCAGGCAGCAGCACCCAGGGTCCATGGCTCAGAGCAGACATGTGATGGACGCTTCTGCTCGCTCCAGACATGCTTTCTCTGCAGACGAGAGAACACTTCTCACTTTTGGCAATAACTGAGTTAATACAAATATTGCACAGATACAGATACCGTTCTTCCTCTGCTAATTATAATAGCATTAGATGAGGTGGAAGAGGTGTCTGTCTGAAGGCCCAGCATCTCAGAGATGGCTTTGCAAGTGGCTTTTGTGAGACATTGGTGTGCCAGTGCGGTTCATGCTGGCTGCGGGGACCAGTGTGAGCAGCTATCGGCATAGCTCAGGCAGAAACGACACACTGGAGATTTCTAACAGTACTGATGTGCTGCGTGTCAGCCTCTAACTTCAGAAGGGCTGTGACCTTCCAGACAGGACCTGTTTCCCAAACACACGTTAAACAGTGGCAGACTCCTGCAGGTGGGGCATGGGGGAACCTGTTAAATTAAAGCCCATGGGTAACAGGGGAGATGTTTGCTTTGGAAGATAAGGCACACCTGTTCTGCAGGCTGAGGGCAAGGAGACTCTCCGAGAGCTGTTTTCCTTTGTTACTGGGGTAGGCAGACCTTTTGCACTGGGAGGCTACATAGCTCCCCCATCTCCCCCTCCCTTCCCTTTTAAGAGCAGGTATCCCCTCCCTCAGCTTTACCAGCACCTCCAGTCTGGCAACCCAGAAGTGCGGTAGATGGTGGCAATTGCTCTTTTCCCTCCATTAATACATCTCGTGGAGCTCTCCTGACAACACTGCCCAAGTTCACTGCCCGGACTGTTTGCTGCTGTTAGTAAGACGCCCTGGTGTCCGGTACCTGCAGCCTGGCTGTCAGCTGGTGAGAAGGGACGGACATGCTCCCAGCAAGGCGCCCTTCAGTGGGGCTGCTCTGATGAACCAGCCTTGTTACCTGACTTGCTGTTGGTCCCAGAGAAGCTACAGGGACGTCTGCTGCTTTATTTTGTTAAATGGTACCAAATGATGGCAGTTAATAGCCTACCAGGAGAAAATGAGCTCTTAGGGCAGCATTTCATGTCTTGCATGCAAGGCTTTATTGAATTAACTTTGTACCAGACCCACCGTACACTTCCCTTGCTGGAGAGGCCGATGTAGATTAACTGTGGGATAAAAACGTTGCGACTGTATTTTTGTCACACAGGTGTCTCGCATTAAAAAAAACCTTTATGTGCTTCAATGTTATCCGAGTTTTGGCAAGCCTGCAAAGCAGGCTGGTTTTCTGTGCTCTCTGTCTTTAACGCTGCACCCATCCCGGTGTTAAGTAAGTAACTCTCTTGCTTCGCTTATTTTCTGCGTTAGGGACAGTGTAGATCCTCTCTCATGCAGCCCTTCCAAACGCAGAGCTGCTGTGAGAGAAACCCCTGGTGCTTCTGTCTGCCATTCAAGCAATGCCTTTTGCTTCTAAGGGTACCTCCAGCTGGGCAGCCCTGCCAGGCTGCAGGAGGGAGACTTGCATACTTTCAGCTGCTTCCCCATTATGTACACATAAAGTTAATAACTGACTCAAGAGTTCATCTACAAATGTATTTTTAGGGCTGCTCTTGGCAAATTTTCCCCCCCTCTCAGCCACAAAGCTCTTGTTTTCTGTAATTTCCTTCCTATATCTTCCCATAACTGTAATCTATTTTAACGTTAAGGTGTTAGTTTTGAAACAGCCTGTGCATTTTCAGTCTCTTCTCCCTTACCTGCTGATTATTTCTTTTCTCGCTGTCCTCTCTCCCTACTTTTGTTGTTTGCAAAAAAACTGCTTTTCTCCTCCCTCTCCCTCTTCACAGCTCCCACCATCTGTCTCTCTACAAATACAAAGCTTTAGGGGAAATGATTCACTAGGCTGCGGGCTCATTACTCACACTCTCCCCATCACGGTTTCTGTCCTTGTAGGATGCTCTAACTAATGTAAAGATCAATGAATCCTGGGAATTGTTATTCAATTAAAAAAAAAAAAAAAGCCCCAGCAGTTAAATAGATTGGGCTCTTTGTACTTTCTAAACACCAATGCTTAGTTTTTCTTCCTCACCCTGCTAGCATTATTTTTCAGAGAAGGATCATTGAAACAGAAGAATAGAAATGATCACTGGACCATTTAATGCAACCTTGTGTAGCACATGATGCAGGAGTTACTTAATGAAATTCCCTGGCCCAAACCAAGCAAATCTGTGGTAAATCTAGAGCATATTTTAGGATGACAGCCAAAATGATGAAAGGAATTTACTACCCAGCCTTGCTAATCATTTGGAATGCTTAACTGCGCTCCCTAATATTCTGCTTTGCAGGCTGCAAAACTGACACAGCCTCCTCATTCCTTACAGCTTTCTCTCCTCCAGCCTTACCCAGACCAGCCCTGGCCAGGGCCAGAGTGACCATCTGTGACACTTGCAGCGTGCAAGTTTGGGGCTAGCTCTTTGCTCAGGTAATTATTTCCATGAAACTCACAGGCACTTAGTATCTTTGAGCTTCTACCTATTAAATGTGGTAGAAATTGGCTAAGGAGCTCAGAAGCTATTCGAGGCAGATCAATTCACAGTGTTAAAGCACTTCAGGTATCTTAAAATACCAGAGACAGCAATGTTGAGTTGGCAGATATGCCACAGCATTTCGGGAGACTTGCTCGGTCTGGAGGCTGAGCTCAATAGCGTCGGGCACTCCAAGTGACCCTCAATGTCAGTGTTTAGGTATCTGACTCCTTTTGTCTTCAGTTTGTTGACCTTTTAAGAAGGATTTCTGTCATGATTTCAGGCTTGTCACCATATGCCGGAGAGTTATTTTCTTAATTGGAAGATTAGTTTTTCATTTTATCACGTGGAAAATGCCACCCCCTCCCCACATGCAAGTAGGTAACAAGAAGTTCCACTACCTAACACCGTTTTACTGTGCTTTGTCAGGGAGTTGCCGGCATTGCAGGTATTAGCCTACTTTTGTTGAGCTTCCCTTTAAAAGTTGGAGTTGTAAGAAGTACAGCAAATACCACAATCAAAACTGTAAGAGTTGGTACCACTGCACAGGCCCTGCTCCCAGTTTTCTTAAATGGCTGCCATTCCTTACACAAAAGCCTGCTCAAGGAAAATCCGAGTGTAGCTGCACCGTGGTTCTTCAGTAGTTTTTCATGAGCACCACAGAGCACACCCTGTATCAACGCACCACACAGGCACCGCCTTCCTGGAAAGCTGATTAAATAAGTTGGGTAATGTAACAGAAGTATCAGCTTCTGGGCTAATTTACTTTTTTGGACTACTAACCACGCGTACGTTTTAGTAAAGCTGTGTTGGGGTCATTCTGTCACAAACAATAAAGCTGAGGAGGATCTTGGAAGGAGCCTGCACGGAGCAGGCGTGAAATGCTCTGTGTCACAGCAGGGCATTCTTGTATAACTCCAAAGAATAGGGGTGGCCGAATTTTAAGCCAACGGGGTCTCCTGTTACTTCAGTAAGTTAAGGAAGTTTAAAAAAAAAAAACCCTCACCAAAGTCATACTTACGCGCTCCATAAAGAAACCCCCAAAGCTCAAACTTTAGCAGATGTGATGTTTTTGAGCCTTCCTGGTTGCCAACACCCTGTGGCTCTCCAGCATCTTTGATTATTTTATTGTTCCATACTGCATACAAGTTGTAGGAGTCGATGTTATTTCTCTTAACAATCGCTGGCTTTCCGAATGCCAGCTGGCCTTGGACATGCTGTGGTTTCAGTGGGGGCTGAAGAGCAGTCACGAAGCTAAAGGCCGGCTATAAAATATACTGCGGCGTTCCATGGTACTGACAACACACACGTAGTCACGCGTTTAGCTCTCCTTTCGCAGACTGTTACTGCAACACACCGAAGGTGCTGGCGGCCGAGCAGCAAGGAAATGGAGCTCCAGAGACTTCAGAGCCGAGTCCTCTAATTGAAGACAGCGTCTTATGCAAGACGGGCTAAGGAAAACTTGCATTGCCCAACAGTTACCATTCCTCTGCTGTTCCCAGCAATAATAAAAGCTGACGCGATATATAAGGTAGCCTTACAAAAGGCAGATACATTTAATAGTGTATATACAAATTAAGTGTTTGGTAGTGCTATACAAGGCAGGAGTATCTTTAAAGAAACCCTGAGCAAAAAGGAGGAAGTAATTTTTATTTTACCCTTATTGCGGCATTATTTCTGGGATCTGTTTGCTATAGTGACTAATAAAGGAATATGTTAAAAACAGATGTTAAAATAAAACTGGGCATTCTTTCCATTTGCAGCCTATTTAAAAATCTAGAGAAAAGAGTTCTGCCCCACCAGCTTCAGAAATAGATGTTTAACATGGTAGAGAACAAGCCGAGCCTGAGTTCCCCAAGACAACTAATTCCCTTAGCAGAAAGAGTGTCTTCTGTCATCAAAAAGAGCCATCTGGAAGAGCGTTGGCTCCCCGCCAAGAACAACCCTTTAACAACTGCTTGTCGTGCACTTTAAGTAATAACATTCATAACGGCACAACCTGGAGCGTTGGTAAAGGTCCTATTGGAGGAGCAACGTATTCCTCCTCCCTCAGTAACCGCAAAAGGATGTTCTTCTTATTCTTCGGCCAGTTATAGATGTGAGTGTTCTGCAGCCAGGTAGGCACATGTTCCTGAAAAACAAGGGGGGGGAGGGGGGAGGGGGGGAGAAGAAAGCAAAATCCCTTAAATCCTCTGGAATGTGTACCAGAACCATACAGATTCCACCAGACCCTGCCAAGCAAGATTTCATTTTGTCTGTTCTAGGCACTTCCCGTAACAACAAGAAATTTTAATTTGGCTTCAAAATTATATTTGGGTTCCTAAATAAATGAACTTTGTGTGATCTCACAGCTTGCCTGTCTTTCTTTCTTTACTGCCATCATTTTGGCTCATTTCACCACGTTTCAAAGGGAGTCTGATCTCAATGACAGGCATCCAAAGCCTTGTGAAAATAAACACTGAGAAGAGAAGGGAGACATTTTGGTGTCCCTACCAGGGAAAGGCTGCCACCTCAGTAGCTGCTGGAGGATCCACACAACATGTTCAACCTTGTGATGAGAACCAGTAGGGAAAAGCAGGATCCCAGGGGAGCATTTCTCATCCTGGTAGCCTTCTCCCTCCCCTTGCATCTTCCTTCACCAAGTATGATGGCCTCTGACCACCTCCTGAGCGGGAGGCTGAGGTTGATGCTGAGCTCCAGGTGAGGCTAATGCATCTCCAGGTTAGCAGAGTCAAACATCCACCACTCCTTGAATCCTGTTCGTTTTACCTCAAACCAGGACAAAGATGCAGCCTTTCAGAGGGGCTGGTTAATGCCTATTAACATAATGAAGCTGAGACCACCATGGCCATGGACAGTGACAGCGGGCTGATGAAGGGAACCCTACGTTCCCATGTCTCCACAGCCTTGGGAAGCTTCCATATGGAAAGCCTGGATGTGTAGGGATGAAGGGTTATTATCATATCACTAATTAAAAGAGGGTCAGAGACTGATCCATGACTAAAACCAGCTCAAGTCCACCGTGGAGATGAAGATTTATTTTTGGAGAGCTGTTGGAGACCCCAGGACACAGCCAAAGTGAGACAGCAGGTAAGCAACATGAGCAGTCAAGACATCTAGCACTTGCTCCCTGCACCTCTTATTTAGCAGGGCAGCATTTTCCCAAGGTGGTCTCTGTTAGGAGCAGCACAGTCAAGCCAATGGAGCTGGCTCCAAGAGGACAGAGCGAAAAGCTGTTGGCGTGTACCACGCCTCTGGTGCCTCGCCAGGGGATGCCCTGGCATGGGCAGCACATGTCCTGCCTGCCAGCACACAACCAGGCTGCAGGCCAAATCTTTCATTCCCAAGCCTCATGCTTCTGAAATTCGCTCTCTTTTCCTTGGCCTGCATAGCTGTAGGAATGAGGCTGCATTGCTGCCACTGCTCAGAAAGCGGTTTGTGTTAATTGATGTACCTACTTTGTTAGATCTATAGGATTTATGTGTAAGAAGGAGTTAAGTCATGCAGGCACCTAGAGGCCCATTAGTCTGACCTCACTTGGGCTTCAGAACAAGCAGCTTGGTGAGTGGTGGAGGTATCTATCAAGCCTGGCCGCCTTCTTTCTCCAGTGGCCAAGAAAGCATAGGCTTTGGTCAATGGTCTTCCCAAAGCGGAGGTTTTAAAATGTTGTTCTTCCAGGTGGAAGAGCACTACCCAACTGTGGTAAGATCCTGCAGCACTCCCTTTGGTAGGAGCACAAAGATTTCTTGCTTCCACCTGCAAGTCTGTTTTTGTGTAGGAATGGATTTTAATCTTTGTGACCTTTACTCCTTTGACAAAACTGTTTTAAATTAGCCAAGAGATTCAAGCGTTACTGGGGAAAAAGCAAGATAACTATGTTTGCATGCACACCCTCGTTATGCAAAATTTGTTTCTTTACTAATCTTCTTAAGAGCTATAGAAGGAAATGCCATGCAATAGAGCAAGGGGTCACCAAATGAGCCCTCTCTGTCTTTGATAAGAAACTACATTTTTTTTGAGGAAGGAAATACAGTAGACATAGTTGGTCTGGACTTCAGTAAAGCATTTGATATAGGTCCACATGGGAAATCAGTAGTTAAGCTTGAAAAGATGGAAATTAGTGTGCAAAATGTACTGTAGGTAAGAAATCAGTAAGTGGGGATATAAAGAGAGGCACTATACATCCAGAGACAGGCTCTCTGCCTTTCTTCCAGAACCACTCTTGTGGCCAATTTAATTTAATGAACTCAATGAAAAAACACCTGCATGCTAATCAATTCTGCCAGTAATTTTAACTTGAGGGAGGTGTGCAGGGGTGAAGGGGTAACCGTAGCTGCTATTTTGATCCAGAAGGAGAGCAGGGAAAGTGAGAGGGGGGCCTTTCCTTGCCATGTGACACTGGCTGTCATTGTGGGTGGGAGTAATGGGAAAATGGTTAATGCCCTTTTAATTTTTTTTATATTCAGCTGTGTATCTGTAAGCCAAGAGGAAATTCTCCCTATGCCACAGAGAGAGTACTTGATAACTCTGAGGATCAAACTGGTAGGAAAAGGGTGGAGTGTATTAATGCAGAGGGCAGGGCTGTGGGTTCAGGGCTGTATCAGGGGAGCATAGTTTGAGCTCTCCTGGTTTTGCTGGCACTGCTCTGCCAGAGGGAGCCTCCAGCACTGGGACAATCGTGGCTTAATGCTTCAGTCGTTTTGTGACCAGGTCAGGAGGATGCATTTCTGTGGATTGGCTGGATGCAAGCCTTGAACTAGCAAGATCCAGATTTTCTTTAGCAGTATACGATGGGAGACTGGAAATGCTAGTTCCACCTTAACTGTGTGTTGTGCTTTTCCCCCTCATTATTCAATTTTCTAATGAGCACTCTCTGGGTCACACAGATCCCTTCCTGTTGGAGGTCAACTAACTATCACGTGCCAGCAGTGCTTTACAATGTACTTTGTATGAGATTAACTCATCTAATAGTCACATCCCCAGATGAAACCTTCCAGACCTTGTTTTCCTGCTCTTTTCTGCTGCCAGCCACAGTAGTACTTGAACATGTAAAGGACAGTACAAAAAAAACCCAAAAAACCAAAAAACAAAAAACAAAAAGAAAGTAATTTGCTCACCAGCATCATCCAATTGTACATATACGTGGCAATTTTTAGGTACCACACTTTCCTCTGACTGCCCACAGACTTCAGTACTGCAAGTTGTTCAGGCTCTGGTGCTCTCCTTCCATCCATTCCTACTGATGTCCTCAGTTATATTACCATTAACTAGGTGGATGAAGGTAGGTGATGTACCAAAGAATTGTGTAGAGATAGAGAGCAAAGCTTACTGGGAATAAAAAATGCTGATCTGCATAATTTAGATGAGAAAGGCACCTCCTGAAAAACTGAAGGGTGATGTGAACTAAAGGATGGGCAGGAAGGCAGCCTGGAGCCTGATGCTTTGATAGGAACAGCTGAATAAACCATCTCTGGAAATTCCTTATAGATCACTATCTGAGAGAACCACTGCTATTTGCTAAACAGCCTTCTGATACAGAAAGTTCAACCTAAATTAACGTATGTTTATTGTTCTTGTGTCTGCCTGAAAGCCCAAAGGCAGCTACGGTGCCTGCTGGGCCACCTCTCCCTGCATCCCTTCAGGTGCCAAGTGGCTGCAGGCTGTAAGGTCTCTTCCTGTGGCAGGCACTCAAGGAGCCCCCGAGGTTAGGAGCAGTCCTGTCCTTCCCTCCTCCCCCCGCCCCAGATCAAGCTGCAGAGACTGACTGAAAACACCGACTGGTTCCCTGCCTTTGGTCTCCCCAATTCCCACCAGTAACCAGCTTCTTACACATAAAGCAAGTACTGGACTGAGATCGTTCAGGAAGGGACCTGAATGACATGGAACACCAGAGGTACCGTTCATTCCGAAAGGCCTCACATATTTTACAAACCCAAAGACACATTTTCAAATTTCAGGGCTTATATTAAATCGGTGTTTAAATAAAGAACTTTGTTACACTAAAATCCACAAATGCAGTGAGACTTCAGAGCCCTACAATAATTTATATTATCGTTTAAATTTTGACCCATGTTCCAAAATTTGGGCACCCAAAGAAATATAAAGAATCTTTCCATACTTTTCCAAAATATGTACTGGGGTAACATGACAGCCCCCCAGCAGCACACACAGCATTTGGCAATGAAAAGTGAATTCGAATACAATAAATCCATTCTACATTTGGGGAAGAATGCAATTTCTCAACTATAACTGAAGCAATTTAACTTTTCTGGCCCTGTAAAAATCCAAGAGATTCTCTTAAAGTGAGGAAGAAGAGATGGGAATCTGTTGCATTACTTATTTCCTATTCTCAAACGAATCTTCAAAACCAATAAAGAGTGCAGATGAAATTGTAAGTATCCAAAAAACCTTATAGTTTGCCTTTGATGGGCCCATTAAAGTTCAGGCAATGGCCTTGTACTTTAATTTTTATTATCGTCTTTATTTTTACATTCTCAAGCCACCCTCTTCCAGATCCTCGCTTCACATCAGTCATAAATCTCTCCCATCTCACTCATCAGCATTACATCTGGACAAAATTATAAAAGGGTTAATACAAAAAGCATGCTTGCTGGATAGATTGTCTCTCTCCGTTTAAATTCTTTCAATGCTCAAGACAATTTGAGTTTTAGTTGTACATTTATCATCAGAAATACATTTATGCACTGATTTATGTTATGGGTTAAATGCTTTTAATTTCTATGTACAGAAAACTATAAAGTTATCATTTAAAATGTAGCTTTGGAATGTTACTAGTGGGATATTAAGAACCAAGAAGTTGAGGGTTTGGGTTTTAAGATTTCATCTGGTGCACTGTGATCAAAATACTACGTGCTTAATTATGCAACAAGTCTATATATCTATATCAATGTACATCCGTTACCTTTTTGGCATTTGGAAAAAGCACAGGGATGAATCTGAAGTTCATACTTCCTTGTTGTATAAACTCGATCTGCATCTAGAATAGAACAAATTGCCAGACTTATCGTAATGACATGTAATTTCTTTGCATGCATCTGAATCCTATTCGTAAAAACATTTGTTGCTTACTTAAACTGCTCTTCCGTTAAGTGATTTGATCTATTGCTGGTAGACTTGGTATCGTTTTGTTTGGCCACTTAATGTGATTCTTCATTACTACAGAAAGGATACAGGAAAGATCTGTCAACATTTCTTGAGCATTTAGTTCTGTGGTGTGAAATAAATGTGGGTTTAGCTGCAGCTGCAATCCCGTGAAATCCATCTAGAACTGACAAGGCCTGACAGGACTAAGGCCCCTGTTCAGGCTCCAATGGGCTGAAAGAATTCAGCCAGAGGCCAGTTCCGTGTCTGAGCTGGGACCCAGAAAGTCCCCAGGGTCCCCGCTCTATGTCTGAGCTGAGTCTCAGTCTGACCCTCATGTCCCTGGACACCAGCTCAATGAGGCACAGGCATCCCAGGAGTGGTAACGAGAGCAAAGTACTTCTGAGAGCTCATCTGTTGGTGACAGCTTCTGGGAAGTCTGGCTGCAGGATCAAACTGGGGGATCAGATGGGTGATAGGGTGAGAAAGGCATCAAACTGCGAACGGAGGGAGAAAAGAATGATTTTTCTCAGCTCTGTGGGCTCTTCTAGGCTAAAGGTCCACCCTGTGCCAGACCAGAGAGATGAGTGTCTGTGACCCCCGCTAGTCCCCTACCACCCTCACACCTAGGGCCCCCCTTTCTTGTGTGGCTTCATTGCAGCTCTGGCCATTGCTTTGCAACTCCACCAACATTCAGCCAACATTCCTGCTGGCTGAGAAAAGACCTCAGTTACAGGATAGCCAAAGTGATGGGGGATGGTTTATAGGGAGGAAGGTCAGGCAGTGTTAGATAAGATTGTGCTCAGGGCTATACAACAGGGCAACAAGGGCTGGGGAAGGTGGAGGAGAGAAAAAAACGTTGAACAATATGGAGGAATAAGATGAGCACGTTTAATAGGATTTTTCTTCCTTGAACCTCTTAGCAGATGTTAATGAGCATACGGAGCTGATGAGAGGGAGGATTAATGAATTCCAAAGGGGGGTGTTTAACTATGGGGATTAGGGAAAACAAAGCAAAGAACCTGCCATTTGGAGACAGATTTGTCTTTTGAGAAGAAGAGACAGAGTCTTTGTAAAACAGCAAATGCATGTCTTTGCTTACCATCCTGTGGATGTATTTAGTATGTAAGCCGTGTTCATCCCTGTCCAGCTGGGATTCAGCCCCTTCCACATCCTGTTTGTATTTTGGACTGATTGCTATGATTATCATCACCGTCTTCTGTTAGGGAGAAAAGCACTTTTATGAAATTGGGAAATGCAGCGTGTTTGGTAGAGGCAGATCGGAAATCTGCCAGTTTGTGTTTTAAGTGATCTTTATGTTCTTGGCAAACACCAGAGGATCTCATTCATTCTGGCAGGAAATACAGGAGAATTCGTACACTCATTCTCCTCATTATTTCTCGAGATTTCATAATATAGAAAATCTAAATGTCAAGAGATACATTAGCAGCTACCAGTTTGCAGTTGGAATCCCTGTAATAAAAAGGTACTTTTTATCAGAGTGTCTATGTACATACACAGAAAAGTTTTATCTTCAAATTCAGACCTAAGTGTTTTCCAACAGCTTATGTATCTAGTGCATCTATTTAACCATCTATGGTTTTTTATACATAAAGCCACTAAAGGCAGTTGTCTGTGGAGGCTACATCTAAGGCTCTTGGCAACAGAAACAGCAAATTTTATTGCTGGTATCCTTAGCAGTGAGATGTGCAGAGAGGAGGGCTCTCGTGGATGCCCTGGGTAGGTTTAGGGGTACCCACAGGCGCTGCCCACCATGCTCCTCGCCTTTCCAGGACAGCCCAGATCCTTCCTGTGACCTCTTTAATCCCAGGCCCCCACTGAGCTCAGGTTTCCACAGAGGAGCCATCCGTCACATCTGGGAAATGTCTCTCCTCCTTAAGGGTGGGCCAGTGAAGAGGCTCAGCAGATGAAAGCCTCCTGGGCTTTACCTAGGGCCTGTCTTTCATCCCCACCACGTCAGGTTGTGTAAGGCTTCCAATTTTGTGGCGCATAGTCAGCCTGGCACCTAATTAACTCTTTCCTTCTGTGCAATATCAAGGGAATTTGCCCCACCACAGGGTCAAATACGGTAAGGAGCCATTATCTCTTACACTGACTTAACATACTCCAGAATTACTTTTGCTTGTGTCTGACATGCATGTAAGCACTTACAGATGTTAAGGGTTTGCAGAGACATGCCCAGTTACTCACATCCCCCTGCTTGTGTCAAAGCAGCCCCTTCTTCTTCACACATGTAAAGGTTTTGAAGTCAGAAACTGCCTCTACAGTCAATGGAGGAAAGCAGACATTTCTGGGGTGGGCAGTCAGAAAAGGATCCTCACGGGGAGGCAGGGAACTGCTCTCTTCACATACTGGTCTCTTCTACTGACTATGCAGGAATCCCAAAGGAGTTCTGCCAATTTGTATTTCAATTGATAATGATGTTCTTGGCAAAAGCGAACTCACACTGGCTTCTAGTTTCAGTACCTCCATTATGCATGGTGAACCCAAGCCTAATTTGTCCTGAGGAAGGCCCCAAAATGCATGACTGCATTGCCACAACAGAGGCCCCAAGCTGGCTCTGCATGCAGCAGTACCATGCTTGCATGGTAGTGTACTTGAGCTAAGGTGTCCTGATGGACATCTATAGGAAACCTGTGTAGTGCTGTCTCAGATGGTTGAACTTCCTTGCTCTGGTTTGGGAAAGCCCTGCTTTTGTCTACCTGTTCCCAAACCACGGAGATCTGCCCAGAGCAAGTGAGAAGCCCAGTGGATACCCAGCAAGACATGAATCAAAGGAAGCCATCCCATGAGGCATGTGTCGATCAACAGAATTGCCAGTTTGT
The DNA here is from genome assembly GCA_013398155.1 of Pedionomus torquatus. Taxonomy (NCBI): domain Eukaryota; kingdom Metazoa; phylum Chordata; class Aves; order Charadriiformes; family Pedionomidae; genus Pedionomus; species Pedionomus torquatus. Next base: position 17,525 of record VZRU01001207.1, on the reverse strand, counting down.
GCCCAGCTGTGCTGGTATAATGGGAACACTGGGCTGATCCTTAAGGAGATATGCACTCACTGCTCCTTTGAACTTCAGAGGAAGTTGCTGCTGGGGGGCACTGCACTGGCAGCAACATGAATCTGTGTTTCACTGCTTAGATAGATACAAAGTGATGAGAGCAAATCTATCATTCGACTAACAGAATACCAATTTCCAGTTTACACATGGAATGGTTTATTGAGAAGAACCTTTTAGTGTTTTAGATGGCAACATAAACCCTACAGGTGAGAAGCAGGATGAACATTAGCCGCTACTATGTAGCCTGGGATGAAATACAGCTAAACCTCACTACTTCAAAATAAGATGGAGGAACAAATTGTCCAATGGCAGCTTCAGGCTGAATGTAAAAGCCAGCATTGGAATTTGGCAGGAATGCCAGGATTAGCACTTCATTTCTTAAAGAAAGAGCTCTGGGACTATAAGATGCAGAAGTGAGTGACATTTGCCTGTGATCTCTCTGCAAGGCCTCTCCCATTTTATAGTAGGAGCAGGGAAAGGCATAGCAGGGTCTTGCATTTTGATTCTGCTCCAGTTGCTATTAGAATAATTCAACCATTTTCCTCAGGTCACCTCTGCCATGAACAAGGTTAAATTGCCTTTACATACATCACCTAGGTAGCGCTCCATCCACTTGATGATGTCAATACCTCGTACCGTGTCCTCAAATATATCAATCTGCAAGAGAATGAAAGTCTGTGGTGAGCATCCCTTCACCTTTCATCCCCATTTTGGGGGCACTGAGAAGGCACCCGCTCTTTTCCTGTTTCTAACACACAAGCCTAATTCCCTCAGGAGAGAAACATCATGCACACACTATGTGGGCTTGCACAGCTTCTCCCCTGCCTTTGCAGTACAGAGTCCAGCTAAGCCGGGCACCTCCTGCAGGCAGAGGGGGGCTGCTGCAGGCCCACTGCTGAGCTCCACTCAGCTGGCCATTCAACCGGCTGCCCTGCCCTGCCGGCTCCCAACCCTGAGGTCTTCCTGCTCATGAGAACAAGAAACAACCACTGATGGTGAATGTGAGCTATTCAGGGTTTGCAAAGTGGCTTTTTGGCCTCTCTAGACACCTCAAGAAGGTGGAGAGCTGCTCACCTTCTCTACCTGAATAGATGTAAATGTACACTATTCTCCAGCTACAAGGGATGACAAGTTATAGCCTCACATTGCACTAAATTGTCAGGGTGTGTGGTGGGAAGTCAGCCAGGTCACTGATACTGGATGCAGTAACGCAGATTTCAGTGAGAGCAGAGTGGTGGAAGACTCCTTAGGACTGAATGTAACACACACTGCTCACTTCTCTGCATGCTCAGTAAGCCCAGAAACTGGCAATCACTGGTCCTGACCAATGAAGTAAGTATTAACTTCTCCAAGGTTTTGAGAGAAGAGTCATGTTCTGCTCTCAGTTCTTTTTTTCCCTTTTTGAAAGCAGAGAGCATATTTGCTTCACTGCCTCGGGGCCATTTTGCTGTATTTACTATTCTGCAGCAGGCTCCAAGAATTGCCTGTCCAGCAAAAGTGCTATTAATGAGTCTTCTACGCCGTACCTCCGTGGTGCCCAGAGCTTTCTTATGAATTGGTCATAGTACAGAGCGGCTGGAGAGAAGTATAATTGCTGTCTCTGGAAAAAATCCTTGATTCATGAAAATAAATAAGCATGTGCAAAGTCCCCCACTGAGTCTCATTCAGTTTAATGATAGCCACTTGCTTAAATGCTTTCCTGAACTGAAGCCAAAGAGTGAAGGTTGAGGGGTCAGACAGCATATGCACTTAAAATAAGAAAATATGAATCAAGATTTTGATGAACACTGAATGCTAGGTCCTCTGTGACTGGGTCCCTTAAAGAGCGCCCTTACGATGAAACAAACTCATGAGAAGTTAAATGAAAGTATGGATGGCTTGTGGGATTAGACAGTAGGACATACCTTTTCGTGCCAGTGATTTTAGAAGCCCCTTTAAAAGTACAGCAAAGTAAATGAAACTACGAGATGGGCTGTTTCATTAAGCTGTGTGAAATACACTGATTTTACATCATTTTTTAGCAGAAAGGTATTCACATCTGAAGAGCCAACAATGCAATAGCATTGCAGAAGAAAAAGCAGGGATGGAAAGAACATGAAATTTGACCTTTTTTAATATTGATATAACAGATCAAATATGAGACAATGTTAATGGAATAGCTCCCAAAATCTCATACTATTGCCCATCTGGTATCTGGTGCCACTAAATGGATTTTTCCAGAGTCATTATTAAAACACATTTTAAAGCATAAAATTCAGTTAAAATATGAGAAAACTAAAAGGCAAACCACTTAAGTTACAACTTTTAGAGTCAAGGCTAATTAATTTTATTTGTATCTTCTTTAGTTTACAAAATGCAATGATAAACAGAAAAACGTTTGAACAGCCAATGTACCACCTCTGCTTTTAAAAAAACATGTCTCTCTTCTCCCCTGGTTGAAAGCCATTTTTCCCGGAAGGAGTACTTACCGCAGTCTGAAACCCATTTATGAGCAGGAAGTTCACAAATTTCATAACCTCCACCGCTGTGTCCACCGAATAGGTTATAAAGACCTTGCCTGGGAGAGAGAGTCCATATCAATATGCGATGCATGAGAATACACCACTTGGAGGCTGAGACTTTCACAGCCCTCCTTTCCCACTGCATGGCGGGTTCTGCCCACCTGTGTCTCTTTGGATTACTTACAAAACAGCTGCAGGTCAGCACAGCGGCTTGCTGTTGAACTTAAGCACCCCACCCAGAAACCGTGCCCTAGGTTTATACCCCTACTGCCTTGCCACTGGCAAGTGCCCCTGTGGAAGCTGCAGAGGGTACCATCACGCTGCTGCTTGCCCTGCCCTGCTGCCAGAGCTGCTTCTTCCCAGCCCTCTGGCATACGTGAGTTTGAGCTCTCACCCAGAGCTTGTGTCACCTGCATGAGCCATGACCAGCACAGCTTTTCCCCAGACTGATCTGGCTGGGAGCTGGAGAAGCCCTTATGTGTGCCACACTGCCTCACCTTACAGCAGCATTAAACCCCTGCGTGGGCAGGATGGACGGCCGATGACAGCAGCGTCTTCAGCTGCCTTTGCCATCATGGAAGGAGTTTTCTTACTAACAAAAGGATCACGGATTTGCACGTCAGGGCGAGCCAGCTGGCTAATCTAAACCAGCTGTGCATGTGTCACATATGACACAATTTTATCCAGTAATTCCTCTATCTAGGACACACTAACTGATAAAGCAGGGCCTATCTGAGAGCAGTACCCAGTGTCACAGCTCACTCTTACAGGCTGGAGAGAAGCAACACCCTGAATTTGAAAAGTGATGTGCAAAACGAAGAATAAAGGAAAAATCAAAACCTCAGGTGAGACGTGGAGGGTTCTTAGCAATAGTATTTCTCACCCGCTAGCCAGCATGGCATTAAGAAGGAAGCTAGTTTTTTGAAACGTGACTTTCTCTTAAGAGTTGAAGTGTTGAAAGCGTTTCAGGGGCTGGTGGCAGGGGAAGTAGCGGAGCCAGCACCTGTGCTGCTCCTCAGCCCTCAGTGTGAGCTCCTGGCCCGAAGTCCTCTCCACTCACCAGGTCAGGGAGAGGCTGAGAACAAGACTTGACATATTTGTCTGGCTTGGGACAGGCAGAAATGCTTTATCCCTAGGGCTTTGTTTGTTATTAGCCTTTTACTGTAAGTTTCAGTGCCTCCTGCCTCAAAGGGACATCCTGTTTAGCAAGAAGTCATGAAAGCAATCTAAGTGGTATTTACTTTTTGTGAACAAAATAACAAGCAATTAATGACAATTATGTTTTCAGGATTCAGGGGGATAATTCCATCTCACCAAACACAAACGCTCACACCCTACAGATGTGGTGACACTCAGTTTTTTCTTTTCTTGTTGTCTTTGTGTCTTAATGTCATTTCCCCTNCCACCTTGAGCTTTCCCACCTAAAGCTGTCAGGCTGTGCCTTAAAATCTTGCGCAGAACAAATTTGCTAACCACTTACGCAACTCCTCCGGCAAATTGCTGGTTCTCAGAGTTCCCTTGGCTGCAGGGTTACTGAGAGGTCTTGGGACGGCAGCTGGAGATGGAAAATTGTCAGAAGGACAACAACATGCTTCCTCTGGGCCACATGCCTTGGGGGGCAGCTGACCATTAGGTAGCTGGTTGTACAACTGGTTTCTACAAAGAAAAGCAAGTGAGGATTTAAAAAATATTTATTTTCAAGTAAAATTCATGTAATAGCACACTAAGTACTTTATCTGCATGCTAGCTAAGAAAAGGTCTTGTAGAAAGACCTGGCTCGGCATTTCTACTTAGTTATAGCATCTTTTGAACAGATACCTTGGTGAGAGTCTACCGTATGATACAATTTATTGCAGAAGCAACATTAGCCACAGGAAGTAAATGCACCTCATAGCTAAAAGCTGTTCAATTTGCAATTAGCAGAAGCAAAGGCTGTTTCTGAGTGAGAAATAATGCCATGGTGAGGATGTTGTTACGCATGTACAGGAGCAGGGTGGCACCTGGGTAACCCCTTCCCATTAATAATCTTAGCAGTTCCTGTCCTTACACTTTGGCTTCACAGACTAAGTGAATAGGAAGGGGAACCTATACAGAATTTTGTGGTGTGTGCTTTGAATCTGCTGGGCTGAATCTGTTGGACGAGTTGTTAGGTTTCTCTGAGCGCTCTTCCCTAGAGCAGTGATGTTTAGTCAATCAAGCCCACTCTCCTTTTTCTCTGCCTTCCTTAAATGAATGATGACAGGCTGGTCACAGCATGTTTTCTGTTGTCACATTAAGATTTGGTTTATTCATTTCAGTACAGATGTTTTCTGTTACAAAATACTCTATAGGCAAATATTACCAACATATAACTGCCGTTCCTGGAACCAGCATATAAACACCAGCCGTGCAGCCACAGGACAGACCCCACATATTCTGGATTTCTTTTAGCAGAAGAAAGTACCAGGAAAAGCAACAAAAAACCTACCCTGTGGCTAATTTACAGGTCTGCCCAAAACTTCACCTTATCTAACAAATGTGCCAAAAATTAGGAGCCTGGTTTTATATTTTACTACTGCAAAGGATACTCACTATTCCTCAGTGTTTTTACATTTTCATACCAACTCTTCAGTGCAACCAGCTCTGCTACAGGTACCACCTCGTTGTCACTTTTCTGTCACCGTCCCTAACTTTTCAAAGGCCTGAGCAATGCAGTACTGCAGTCATCTGCCCTCTTTTGTCCCTGCCCGTTCTCCCAGTTTTCTGCCAAGGCCGTGTCATGTAAGTGGCCATTTGCAAACACCTGTAAGTTTAGCACCTGTAAGATGCCTGTAAGTTTAGCACCTCTAAAAGTAATGTGGCATTAAATAGGAACAGTCTGCTTTTCAGAGGTGCTCAGTGCCTGAAGCTTCAGTTTGGCTTCATGTGGCCGAGTCTGGAGCAAACCCTGATTGGACAGTATTTCCCATTTGTTACTGATCTGGTAAATTAATATTTGAAAACTAGTGAAAAAGCCCCAGATGAGAAGTACTAGACACGGGGTGCGTTATTACTACATGAGAAATAGCAGAAAAAGACTGCAAACTGCAATGGAGATGTCTATCAGTGATGGATGAGATTTTTCTCCCTTTCAATCTGCACTATAGAAGTGGTGAGATGGAAATTGCTGGGAGCCAATGACTGGGGTGCACCAGGCTGGTAGATCATAAAGCTGAGGACCGCAGTTAGCCACAGAATTGACCTTTGCTCTGCAGCAGGAGAACTCTAAGATTTCAACTGAAATCTTTTTCATCCCTTCATCCCTTTAACCTCTGAGTGTTTTTCTTCCTTAATGTGTGCATTTCAGGGTGCGATGTAACAACATATCGGGTAACGGGCTTTGAAGTTCTCTAGGCTAAGGTCAGGCTCCTGCTGGGTGTGAAACAGTAAATAAAGCAAGCTACCCAACATCTTGCCTGTACCCCTGCAGCCTGGGCATACTAACATTACAAGGCTTCAGAATCATTACTTGAAAGCCCACAAAATGAAATCAGAGGAGTTTCCACTGTGCACAGCCCACCTCCCCGAGGCGTACTTACGGGAATCGAGGAGGAGCAGGGGAGGAGCATGTTCTCTGGGGTGGCCGGTCTCCAGCGCCCTTGGGAGTACGAGGGTTTGAATAATTTGGGATGACTTGCTGGGCCAGGCGGACAACTCTCATGCAAGATCCAGGAACAGGAGGTTGTGATGTATGTGCAAAATGCTGGTAAGGAGCTCTGCCATCTGCAAGGGTGAGAAAATAAAGGCAGCAACTATTATTTTACCCAATATATTTTTGCCTCAGTTTGTGTTTATTCCTTTCCAGGCAAGTCCTCTTTCCCGTCTAGGGAAACAGAGCAGTTTGGAGGCATTTGCAGGCATCTTGGTCTGAAAGAAGCCAGATTAAGGAGTGTTTCACAGTCTGAAGCTTCCTCTTTCCCATTCATGTACAGCACAGTTCAGATCCTCACCATGGGTTGGCCTGTTGGGCCAACTGACAGTTAAACATTCAGAAACATTCAGGGCTACTTTTCCCTGTGCTTACCATGCCTCAGTGTTCTTTGGTGGTTTGTTTTGTTGGTGGTTTTTTTTTATTATTTCTTTTTGGCAATAACTTGTGAAAATGAATCATCCCAACATACTCATGAAAGCAGATGCAAAATCCTGGAACAAATCAGTTTGCAACACTAAGGCTAAACAGACTGTGATTATTCTAAATGAAAAGAGAAAAAATAATCTCTCGGTTTGTTACTTCACCCTGTATGAATTTCCTGCCTAAGTGACCTTTTAAGGCCTTGCTGCTGCTCCTGGTGCCATCCAGGAGGCTGCAGGGGAAGAAGCCCAAAGTGACAATTTTGCTCAAGTAGTTCCGAAAAACCTTACTGTTGTTGGCCACATACACGTAATGCTATTTAATAACTAATGTACAGTGGAACTGTTGGCATAAACTGAAAGGGAAAGCAGTGTAAGCAATTGGTTTCCCAAATGGGGAAAACTACTTTTTTTTCGTCTTTTCTTTCCTCCCCCAGTCTTTCTGCTTGCAGTTTTCATTAGACAGCAGCTCTGCGCACTTTCAAGCTGCTGTGTGCAGATCAAAGTCCAGCCTAGCAGGGCTTATTAGCACTGCGTGATTATGGTGTTATGAGCTGGCTCTGAAAGCCGCAGTACTCAAACACTCGTGTGCCCCCCCCAGCTGTTTTTTTTAAAATCCTTTTAGCTATTTTGGGGTCATGCTTCCCTTTTCCTAGCAGCCACGAGGAGNGAGTGCATTCTTTTGGAATGTCTCTCTAAGACAAGCTGAGAAGCTGAAAAATTAAGTAGTTTCTTTGACTACAGATTGAATTACAGTGTAAGCAGTGCATTGCAGAGCTGTGTCTGCAAAAAGATCAAGAGGTGAGCATAGAAGTATTGAATTAATTTTCTTTTTTTTTTTTTTTTTTTTTTTTCATTAGGGGAGAGGAAAAAAAAGAAAGAAAACAAAGCTTTGATGAAATAGTCCAAGGAGCCAATACTTTAAAAAAACCACCAAGCCAGCTCACAATCGCAAAGAGATTCCTGATGAAATTATGAGTCGGCAACATCACATTTGTTGAGATTGTTTTAGGAGACTTTCCTAATTTCCTCTTAAATATTTGCAACAGGACAGGGTGAAAGAGGCTGGGAGAACAAAATTGAAGTAACTGTGGTCTTCTCATGGGTCCCTTACGACCACCCCTAGGGAAGGTGGCAGGGCTCTGGGAGATTCAGGTTAGTTTACAGGGGTTTAGACCAATGTTTCACCAGCTTCCTTTGGATCTATCTGATGCTACGGTATTTGAATGGACGCAGCCACTGCTGTTCAGAAGCACAGCATGACCAAGCGTGCGTGCCTGCACACACCAATAGCTCTCCTATATAAATATCTGAAATAATGGTCCCTGGGCACATAGCATTGCTGCGAGGATTTCTTTGACTTCAGAAGCAGTTTTGCTGTTGTATCTCAAATAGCAGGTGTCCGGAGCCAGCTTAGAGCCTACGGGCACCATTGCTGTTCCCCGGGAGAGGCGTGTTGCAACACACAAACTGCAGAGCTTTGTTGTGGGTTGCCACTGCCCAACAATTATCTGAAATGCAAGAAGCTGTCAGGAGGTGATTTACGCTGTACCGGCCATGTGAGAAACAGGAGTACAGTTGCCAGCTTCTTGGTCCTGACCAAATCCGCTCCAGCCATCTGAGTTTATTTTATTCTTTTTGCCCTCTGGATACGGTTGAAATGGTAGCGATTTTTCTAAAGAAAGTCTTTCAGAGTCCCTGCTTTAAAACAAAATGGTCTCATTCAGTAAATGTCTTACTTCTCTTTATGCTTGTATGTGGAGGAGGTAAATGGAGGTAAATAGCAAGGGGTGTTGTGCAACCAGCTCTTTGTCTGCTTAAAGCCGAATTGAAAGGAGAAGATATGAAAAGAAGATGAGAGGACATTTTGCAAATGTTCAGCTGGACGCATTGATAAAAGTCCATCTGTAGCCCCTTCCCCTTTACAAACTCCCAAAACTGGAGGTGAAAACTGAGGCTCTGATACCCTCTCTCTTTCATATATCTAATTATAGCACATTGCTGGAATGACAAAACTCCTTAAACAAAAGTAATATAAATGCTGTGGAGTCAACAGAAGGTTAAAAAAAAAAAAAAAAAGGTTATTGGAACAGGCCTACAGCTTTTTATTACAAAGCCAGCTCCAAAGGGGTCAGGGTCTCCTGAGTCTAATGTAATATAATTTATATTAAAACAACGATATTGCTGTTGAATGTTCAAAGCTCACTTCGTAACAGATAAAAATCTCAGAGACTGAAAAGGAATACTAATTAATAGCAGACTGTAAACTGCGTTGTAGTCTCCAAGAACCAAAACACCCATATTGACGGAGTCACATCAGCGTTCACCAGCAGCTGAGAGGGCTCCATTTTAAGTAATGAGCTTTCATTTCAGCTGACAACGGAAAAAAATGAGGATGATGGATGTCACGCTCTTTTCACACAGAAATAAAACACATGGGTGAGTTTGGTCATAATGCTGGGAGATACTATTTACAGAGAATCAAGGGCAATCTCCCATCCTGACTCTGGCAGGAAATTCTCAACTTTGGGGATGTAAGTGGGAGCAAGAAAATCTATGAAAACAACAGGAATTAAGGCCATATAGGAGGCTGCTGAATGACTGATGCAAGGAGGAAGGAAATGACTAGAATATGAAATAACAGCAGGGAGAAGGCTGTGTATGCTCAGTGTGACCGACAGAGGCTAGTTTCTAGGCAAAAGCATTAGCCTTCATTTGATGAGATCTGTGAGCTCTTTGACTTTTTATCTGGCTCCGAGATTCTGCATCAGAGAGTCTGGCTGCATAACCTGAAAATCTGGAAATGAAAAATGGACTGCAAATAGACATTTTAAAAGGTTAATAATTCCATGTAGTGCATTGCCAGTAAGTATGGTAGGAAAACAACAGCTTGATGAACGATGGCTGTGATACACCTGGAAAACCTCCTACAGCGTGAGTGGTGGTGTTACTTACATGGGCCCTGAGGGTGCTGCTCTGCTGGGCAGCGGTGCCCAAAGCAGCCATGAGCTTGCAAGGAGGCATTGGGATGGGGAAAGTGCTGGCACATGGGGCACTGCTGATCCTCAGGTCCAAAAAACTCTCTGGAGATCAGTGGTCCTGGGAGGTCCTGGGAGTTCAGCACAGATACCAGCGGTAAGGGAGGCTCCAGCTGCCGGATGCCCATGATGTCTCGTGACTGGGAGCTGTACCCTGTGTCCACGGTCCCCAGCTCTGCTGGGGGTCTGTTTCCTGAGGGTTGCTGTGACCATGAATTCCCCTGGCTGCTCTCCTCCAGTGGGTCCTCAGGAGCTTTAGACAAGTTCTGCTCTGATTTACTGGAATTATGCCCAGTGTCAGATGAAAGCTGTGATCTTGGCTGCATGCCTGGTTTGTCCATAGCTACAAGATGCATCCTGGAGGGAACTACTCCAGCTATTGATTCACCAGGGGAACAGAAGCGTCCATCTCCATCAGGATCAGTATATTTTGACCACAAGCTGCTGTCCGGCTCCATGGAAGGTGCTGACTGATGACATGCTGGTGATCTGCAGAGGCATGATGAATCAGCCACAGGCTGAGGTGTTTGAGAGTGACAGGGTCTCTGGGATTTCTCATCCTCCATAACCTCTCCAGAAGGCTGCAAAATGTTATCCAAGACGTGTTCGGGAAATGGGGACCATGGCATGGATTCATCCACTTCGACTGGTATGCTTCGACTCACAAAAGCGCCTGAAAAAGTGGGAGAAGAAACACTGTAGGTGGACAGCCATACAGACAAAAGCCTGTCATCAGTCCTCACTCAAGGACTGTGAGACGGAATACTGAAGAGCAGTATGTATTCTTTATATTCTTTGTATTTATGTGTTTAAAAAAAACACAACAAACAAGCAGGCAGAAAACAGCAAGAAAGGTCCAGCTGAATTTTGGCAAAGCAAGAAAGTAGAGGGTTAGCTGGAGTGTAGCTAGCACAGAGTTACAATTTGGACTAACCTGACACGGAGGCCATTTCCAAGTTTTGTAGTTGCACCGGAAACGAGAGTCAGCTGCCTTACTGCAAGGCCAGGGTTTTTCAGCAAACTGGAAAACAAGTGAAAGTACTCTTGTGAACATGGTACAGTTTCACACAGGCAGTAATCCCAAAATAACCCTATCTCAGAGTCTGGAAATGAAATACCAGTTAGAGTTCTGGAAATCACATTGAGCAAAACAGACGCTTTTATGGGATTTCTGGAATTTGCTGTTCCTGCTGCGACTGGAGGGGGGAAAAGCACATGAACTGTCTCTCAGAGGTAATTTCTGCATCTGACAAAAGAGCAGGCTGCTTAGGTCTGGGGGTTTGGCTCATACATATTCCAGGCAATACAATCACTTGCCATTATTTTACTCTGGACTTTTAAATAATAGCTTCGCCCTGATGCCTCAGATCTAAACTTCACCACATACCTGAGTAACTTCAACATTTCAACTCCAAAGTTTGTTTCCAAGTGTTGCTGCTTAGTTTATCAAACCGCTTCATCCAGCCTATTATCACATGGCTGCTGTTATTTCAAATCATCAATAAGTTAAAAGACAATTTTAGAGACCTTAGTTACTATTTGGATTGGTTTCCACCACCCCCCTCCTTTAGAATTGACTTAAGCCCAAACATCAAAGTTATCACTTCCTTATGGAGATGCTGTCAGTAAGATTGGTCCAGCCAAGTGATTCCTGATGATGGCTGCCTCTGCTCCACCTTTGCTCAGAGTGACAGCAGCAGTGACAGGTGAATGGCGAGGGGGTTTCAGGAAGTGCAGCCGTCTTCATCCTCTAACACAAAGGTGTAGATTAGCTTGCTCCCAGCAAATTTTGTCTGTTACCATGGTGTACAGAGAAACAAGCTCGGTGCTCATCATTTCCCCAGCCATTTTCCTTCTATCACACTGGAGAAGCTAAAATCCCAAGTAGGAGAGTTATCAGAGAAGACTGGAATAAGAACTCCAGCAATGGGAATGACAAAGTTTGGCAACAGAACCTGGCTTGGAAGTCTGGTAAAGAAAGTCAAATTTACAACACATTTGAGGACCTTTTAGCAACTCAAGGATTTCTCCCAGCTCCAGTCACAGTGGCTTGTACAGAAAGGTGAAATAAAGATCATATTCAAAAGACCACAGTATTAAAAACAGTTGAACAGGATCACAGAGAAGCATAAGACAGTGTCCCAACATTTAGCCTGGCTCCCACAGAGATTCTGTAAAAGCAAATGATGTTCCCCATGCTAGAGGGCAAAAGTGAGGCTTTACATTCATGCTGATCAGATCAAATAACCTGTATTCCCCCATGAAAGTACCTCTGGCATAGACAACTCTGTCTGTAACATTTGCTGGTAAGTGGGATGAAAAAACTGTGCTTTTCTGCTGGGCTGCAATGTAAATATTCCTCTTCTGTAACTTAATACCCATCTATGCAGAAGATTTACCATATATTCAAAATACACATCCTATGTTGTAATAAGCACATCCACAGGGAGAGTTATCCTGGGATAATTACAGTGGAATAATTACGCTGGTAAATTTTCCCATGTAGGCAAGTCCTCAGAGCAGTTATTAGTTGCACCAACCCAGTGAACAAGCTGCTGCTCTGACAGCTGCAGCGCTCTGCGTGAGAGTGCTGGGTCTGGTGCCAAACCAGCTCCTTCCCATACAAGCACCCAGGCCTGAAATCCTGATGGTCATCTCACCACCATCACCTACCTCTCCCTGCAGTTTGTGTCCCTCTTCCTCTATACCATGTCACTAGCACCAGGCCTGCTTGTTGAGTCACAGTTCTCTGACAGTCATAACCAATGTGACAGGCAAGGGCAAAACCTCCAGCTCTCATAATCAGCACAGGACCGTGAGATGGACTTGTGCTACGCTGCCCTGTGTGACGGTGGCAAGTTGTCATTGAGCTGGGACCTTTGGTCAGACAGCAGTTAAATGACAACTGCCCTGTGGTAGTGACTCACTGGGATGGTACAGCACAAGTTCAGATTACACGATACAGAGTGTAAAGCTGCTGAGTGATCCCTGCTTAGAATAATGTCTGTGAAGCTTAGGTGTCAAGCTCTCTTCAAGGCATTTGCCTTTTGCTCATCTCAACAGCTTTGTAAACCTGACCCTTGGATCATCTGGCCTCAAAGAGCCTGCTTAGACATGCTTCAGCTTGTGGGTATCTCTGTCCATTTGCTCATCAGCTGAACGATGTGCATGGAGCAGCACACATCATTTTGTAAGCTCTTAGTCCCCCCACAGAGCGTGTCCAGTGAATTGGTTCCTTGTGTGAAATTCATCCTGGTGTTCACAAACCCAAAGCTCAGCTGTGGGGTACTGGGGTACAGCTCCAGCTATGTAGTCACATATCTTGTCTGAGCATCACATCCCATTAGATATAATCCTTAGCAAACACCCAAACGTGGATCTTCAGAACCAAATTTGCAATGCCTGATAAGCTAAGGTGTTTTTTCGATTGTCTCTGAAGTAGTCAGATCAAAATGCTAGAAAACACTTTGAATTCAGATCCTCTTTGTTCTTTAGTGCCTTCAGTTTAGCACTGTGACAAAAAGAACAGATTTCCGTGGAAAAAACAAGAACTCGGTCCAGAGCTCAGTGAAGTAAATGAGAATCTCTCAACTGACTTCAGTAGGTTTTCAATGGGGTGTCAGGTGGGATTTAAAAGCTACTAAATTCCTTTGGAGGATACAACCTCCGAAGTTTTTTGTTCCATTGCTAACAACTGGCTATCTATGGAATGGATTGTGGACAGGCTGTGTGAACCTAATGAAAGGCACAACATGGGCAGACAAAAATCAGACTTCTGTTCTTCAGGTATTGTCTTCAGGTGTTGTCTAGTGTATTTGCTCTGCCTTTTGGAGGAAGGATATTAAGACTTCATTAAACTGCATTGCATATGATCAGCTACCAAACGCTTCAAATGGCTTACTTCAGCATAGTTTAAAAATGTCTTTCCTATTAGTTTAGCTCTCTGAAAGGATAAATGCCTCTTAATCTCTCAACTCAACATTTAAACGACAGACTTATTTCCTTCCTGTGTAACATGAGCTAAACTTTATGAAAATTACTCCAAATATCTGAGCAAAAATAATTGGTTTAGAGAGAAGTGAGACTACATTCCATCACCTTTGTTTTTACCTGCAAAAACTTCTAATTTTTAAAAAATATGATTTTGCTCAGACCCTGCTTCAGGATAGCTGAGCAGTGAAAGCTAATCTTTGATACGCGCACACAGCCCCTGCTCCTGTGGGGCCAAGGTAGGAAGCACCGAGGGGTTGAGGACTTTGGTGTTAAAACAGACAAATCATTAAAAAGGAGGAAAAGTGACTTAATCCTCCTCCTCCTCCCTCAGTAGTCCTGGTTGGAGAGAGAAGCTGTTAGAACAGCAGAGCTCTGTCTGTAGAGATGGCCCCAAGGCTAAATTAACCCCAGGACACGCTGAACATTTTTTGAGCAATGCTGGCAATGGTATGTGGATGGGAATTCCCGAGAGAAATCCCCATGCTGCTGGAAATGTTACAGATGATTCAGAAACATCCTCCTCCAACGAACAGTGCTTTAGGATGTTGTTTCTGCTCTCCTGAAGATCCTTAGCTTTTGGAAAAAGATCCAAGGCTGAGCCCATTATCCCAGTATTTTATGTTGCCTCGTGCTGCAGAGTTTCATTAGGTTTCCTTTGTCTTTTCTAGTTAGCTTATCCTGCAACCATGCTTACACACAGGACGGAAAAATTACTGGCTTAGGTCTCCCGTGTTGAAGACTTAGGGTAAAGGAATGTTTCAGCGTATTGAAATACCCCCAGAAACCTGTAGCCTGATCCCTCTTCTGGCACGGAGACTGATGGAGAGTGTAGATCATGCCCAATCGCATTTCCAAAGACACCGCAGCTTCAAGTCTGATCATGATGTTGCCAGAAAGTTTTGAGAATTTAATATTCCCCCTGCACCTATGACTATGCAAGAGATTACCGATAACCAGCTGGAGCCGTTACATATATTCCTGCCTGTAATAAAAGTGAAGAGGCCCTTCCTAATGGGACAGAGTAGCCAGGCCTGGACTGCTCTCAAAAATGTTGAGGGAACTCCTTAAACCACCCCTTTTCCTTCTCTTCCTTCCTCTGCTCATACACCCAGTTCTGTAATGTGCATTAATTAAGCAAATAATCTTCCTGGGTCGGGACTCACTGACCCAAGCTGCTGGGAAGAAACACCACCCCAGAAATCCCTGAGCACCCAAGTTTGAAGCATGGGCCAAACTCCCCTAAAAAGCATCTGATGGAGGCAAGGGGCTGGCCAGGGAGAGGAAGGGTGTTGGGCTTGGGCTCATCTGTGCAGTTTTCTTGCTGCTGATTGTGAAATCTATCAGGTATTTCATCTGTTTCTCAGCATGAAGACTTGTCAGGATGCGCTGTCCCATAACACACACAAACCATCTATCTGCTTTTGATTAGGAAACTTCTGTTGAGAAGAAGCAGAAGAGAGACTCTGCAACGCGAGCATAGCTACGCTCCCCATCACTTCCGGAGTGGGGGAAAATATCTTTGCTCTTTTAATCAAAATTATATTTGCCTACATTGTTAAAAAAAAAAGAAAATATTAAGACAAGAAAGAAACCTCATCTTCCTTGGTGCACAACACACAAAGGAAGGGTTATTTTATTCACCAGTCATGGCATCTCTGAAATGGAATGGGTATAGACTAAGGCAAAGCTGAGAACACAAGGGGTGGAGATGGACAGGAATTTCTCGATTTCCAAATAATTCCTGTGTATTTTGGCTGAATCCTTTAAGCTCCCTGGTGCTGCTGATACCCATGTGCAGGGTGGGAATAAGCGGATGCAGAACTTGCAAGCTGCCATGAGGATGCACAAGTTGAGATTCAACAAATGCTGTTGCCATGGGCTCAGATAAGCCTAAGCGTGTAAGTGCACTTGCCTTAAATGCAGCTTTCTTGACAGAAACACTAGACACAACTTTCCTCAAAAAAAAAACAGACCCAGAGACAAATCCTTTTAGGAAGAGCAAGTGAAAATGTGAGAACTGTTTTGGGTCTATAACCTAAATAAACACAGCCAAGAAAATCCAAGCTCCAGAGTGTCACACTTCATCATGAAGAATTTGGGTTGCTGTCATCACGGATGCTTACCCTCTCCCTTGGGTACCCTCCACAGTGAAGACTAAGGCAATGTGTCACGTTCCTAGCCCAGATTTTAAGCTCTCTAGGGCAGGTAATGTTTATTTTTATGACTTCTGGAAAAAATAGAAGAAGGATATGAAAATGACGTTCCTCTTCCACACTGTAACTTATTTTCTGCAGCCATGGCATGGAAGTCTACATAGGCCAGGAGAACATTCTTCCAACTCTCCCTGCATGGCAAACATCACACTCTTTTGCGGCACTAATGTTGCTTCACTGGGCAATCCATGGTGCAAAGGCTAGCGTAGATGTGCCATTTTTTTGCCTCTTTAATGTAGACTTTGATATGAATGTAATAGGAATGCTAGGCAACCAGTAGTAAGAAAGTAAAAGTGGCCTCAAACAGGAACCAAACAAGCATCTCACATGTAGGCAGTTTTCTAATATTTGTGAAATATGAAAATGTCTGCAATTATCTGAGGTATCCTTAAAAATTTATTTGTTTTTCACAGATTACTTTCCACCCATTTCTGATGCTGATAGAACTCCCACAGGCACTGAATAATCCCCAAACTGAGCTATCCCACAGACCAGGCACATCTTAAAATCCTCACAAAAATTTGGGCTAGCTGAGTGGGTTGGACAGGCAGACTACCCTGAGAGGAGTAAATCTCCCCAATCTCCTTTCCTATAGTTTTGTGCCTTACTTTAGAGACTCTGCCTCCTAATAAGGGAGAACCTTCAGTGTTTTGCGGGGCTGATGGATCCCTTGCATCTACCCACTCTCCCTGTTCTGCAGTGCGAGGGCTGTGGGGTGTGTGGGTGGTGGGAGGACGTGGGGAAGCCTGGGGGACCTGACGTGTCTCCCTCAGCTGGCGTGAGAACAGCCTCCCTCACTTGCTTTCATGAAACGTGCAGAAATGTATATATCTTTCAGACATGTACCCTCTGCCAAACTTCAAAAGCCACCGCTGGGGGTGGAGGGCACTAACAGACACGAACACCATAATTGCACATGCCTTGTTTCCTGCCTTAGAAAGACAAAAAGGAAATCCAACCCTGTTAAAAAAAATATTAAAAAAAAAAACCAAAACACAAACCAGCATGCTTCAAGACATCGCTGGTGCTCAGCAACAGCAAGCCCGACCTCAGGCGCTGACGGCATTGCAGGCAGCAGCACAATCAGCAGGCACTTGCCAGCAGCCGGCGGCATTGGGCGAGCGCTCGCTGGGCCACCAGCCCAACCGCCTGTGCCCCTCACATCCCCACCTTGGTCCTCACCCACTGCGGGACTCACAGCCCTGTCTGATGGTGGCAGGGCATCACCACCCACCCAAGATGACAGGGATGCAGCCAGGCCAGGCCTTGAACCCGCTTGTCTGGGGCTTGTAGGAAAGGGGAATTTCTGGTTTTATGGACCCTGGTGGCAGACGAGGATCAGTAAGTCCAGATCTGCTGCTCTTGCTGCCCAGCCAAGGCCAGCCCTGCAAAACCTGTGTCCTAAAATACTTGACTACTGTGCAACACAGGAGCACGTTGTATACAGCTGATTTTATTCTAATTAAAAAGAAATACCACTGGCTCTCTCCCCCTGCTTCCATACCCGTGCTATGGGGAATGGTGTAAATGGGGTCTACGATCCTGTTTTCTTCACGCTTTCCAGCCACCTCTCCCTGCCAGGTGTGTGGACCTGTCAAAACGAAGGAGAAGGAGAAGGAGAAGGAGAAGGA
>VZRU01001203.1:49768-63315 GCA_013398155.1 Pedionomus torquatus | reverse complement strand
TATTCGGCTCCGGCTCCCTGTGGGATGCGGCTCTTGCTTTTGGCATCCCACCAGCCAGGTTGTTCTGCAGGCCCCGAGCCCTGGATTTTAAATGATGGGGCTGGGCTGCTGTGCTTTCACAGCTCACATGGCAGAATCTTGCAGTAAACTTTCTAAACCAGCAGTCTGAGCCTCCGTGCATCTGATGTCATGTTTTGGTGGCATGGGTTTTTTCTTTCAAACCCCCAGATGCCAGTGCATTACTTTTGTTCTTAAATTTCTGGGTGCTCCTAACAAAAACTTCACAAGTATTTCTAATGAAAAGTGTCTTTGTATTTGAAAAATCAAATTAGAGGTCACTTCATTTTAGAGACAGAAAGCCCCATCTCTGTTTATAAATCAGAAAAAAAGCTGAAAGTATACTTTTTTTTTTCTTTTAATTTGAACTGAAGAAGTTGGAACTCTTTTCTGAAAGTTGAGAGAAATCAAAATTTACCATCTAAGTAGTAACAATACTCCATTATGTGATTTTGTTTTGCTGCTAGCTGGTCTAACGTACTGGTTAAGCAAAATTTGGTTGTTGGGGCTATCAGGAGGCTTGTTAATTTTGAGCTGCCTGCTGTGATAGCTTGTGATAACACCAGTTACATGGTGCTGATGCAGTTTATTTAGAAGAAGATAGACATATTTTAGCAAAACAACAAAAGACTTTAGAGTGTATTGATACCAAAATAGTGTGCTTGAATTTGAAGTGCTACATGTTTAGCATAGTCTTAAGCAGACAGAAGTGGTATTAAGTTACTGACCCCGTCACTTGGAAGTTATACGTAACAGAATTCAGAGCGCACTTAGAGATTTTTAAATATCAACCCTGAGGGCTGAAAACCTGTGGACTTTTGAAAGTCTGTTAAGTCATACAACAAAGACATGAGTTGCCTTGCATCAGTTACAGGTAACTGCTGGCAGGTGTGCTCACATCTGCGCTGCGAGATGAGTGCAGTGAGCCAACAGCCTTGGCAGGTGGACCTTTTTCCTGACACAGACTTCAGATGGCTGAAATGCAAGGAGGTATTACTCTGCAGTGACTTGTTTTGTGTGACAGGTCTCTAGAATCAGTGGTGTCAAACTGTTTCTTTATCATTTTGGGGTAGCTGGGGCAAAAGTTCCCACCTTCCACCTTTTTTCAGGCCAACAATGTGCAGTTACCTTATTTTAAATTTAAAACCATAAAAAAGGCTGAGCCGGTCTTGTGAATTTCTTGGTGTTGTGGTGTCCTTCAGAATGAATGAAAGCTCTTGATGACAGTGTGCTCTGCTGAACTGGCTCAGTAGTGCTTTATGCTTATGTCTTTAGCCTGAAGTAAGGCTATAGTGCACTCTGTGTAGTCTGAGATCTAGGAATTCCTCTTGGGCCCTGTGCTTGGATGTTTTTGTGGTCCTGGTCTCATCATGTAAAGGAGGCTGCTGGTTTTATACAGCATTTGCATTGTTTTTGCTGAAGTTTTACTCTTTCTGTATGCATCTTTTGGCGTTTGGTGAGCAGAGCAGCCAGGTTCCAGGTGAGGACATTTGATTAATTTGTATAATACCCTTACAACAGTGGTATTTCTTGTCCATTCTGTTGTACACTACTAGATCCAGACATTAGGGAGCTGGGTGCAGAAATATTAGCTGAAGTGCTTTGGGTCACAAAGAAGGTCAAACTAGGTAAGAACTGATTCCTCCTGACCTTAGTTTTTTATGACTGGTTACTTCTGTTCTCAGAACACACCTGTAGGGATGCATGGTTTGGTTCGGTTCGGTTCAGTCCTGTGCTGTTAGATTATTATCCTGCCAGACAGTTGGGTAGGTTATACTGCTCCTTTCTATGCATGTGGCTTTATATCTGTGACCGCTGAACTCAGCTTGCTTTCTTGTTTGTTCCTCCACATTTATTTGCACTAAAATAACTTAGTGGTGTTTGTAACTTTGCCACATTATTGTTGAACAGTTATTTGAGCAGTGTTGTTACAGATGGAGGACACTTGAGTACTTTGGGGGGGGAAAAATGCTTATTTGACCATATCTTATGTTTTAATGAGCTTCTAATCAATCATGCAACTTTATAGCTTGCTCTGTGAGAAAACTTCCATCAATGTAAACTAATGTTGATAAGGAAACCAATCTAGGACTTGTCCAGAGATACCTGGCTTTTTGTTTCACATTCTTACTGACACATTGAAGAAACTTGGGATATAGAAGATGCAGCCTATTTGTCAAAGAAAAATCTATTTCCTTTGTTTTGTTTTTATTGTGTTTTAAGTGTACTTTTCAGTGTTGTTTGTAACCAGTTTATCTTGCTGTCTCTGTCGAGCTTCTTACCAGCTGGATTCCAGAATCACCTCTGGAAACTCCTCCCATAAAAAGGGGCCCACACTGTTTGTTCTTCTCCCACATAGTCCTTGACTGAAATCTCAGCTGTCCAGGCTTTGGACAGAGTCCTGTCAGATCTTCTCAATGTGTTCCATCCTGTTGTGGTCACTTGGGGAAGCACAACAAGAGCTAAGGAAAGATAAGGTAGAGAGGGAGATGTCTTCTGTGAGCTCCTGTTGGCCTGGCTACAAGGTGATAGTTGTGCAGTTCACAGGTACCTGACGGTCCAGAATTTTAATTCTGTAAGTCAAACCTTTGACTTCAGTTGAACTGTTAAGTGAAGTGAATGCGTTTGCAAGCTCTGGAGTGCGGGACTAATATTCTTTCTGTTAGACAATTGAGTGTTTGCATCTGAACTTCCCTGTCAGCCTCAGTAAGTTAATCCTGCACCTCTCACCTGTGCTAAACTTACTTTGCAGAGGTTGTGTCCTTGCGAACCCAGGAGTATAAGGTGCTGATTCCTGACAAATCCATATGATAAAGAAGGGATCTCTTTCATTCACCTTATTTCCAGTGTTGCCAAACTGGAAGCTTTAAGCCACCCTGTAAAGTGGTGCTTATGGAGTTTAGCAGTGCAGAGCAGGTTAGGTAGTCATTCAAAATTAGAGGCACAAAGCTGTGGGTTAGTGTATCAGAACAGGGATTCAGCAGGTTAAGTAGGTGCCAACCTCAGAGAATAGCATCAGATTGAAGGTTGCTGAAAATGAGCTGTATGGAAGTTTGACCATGTAAATGTGAAAGCCCCACTGAGACCCTTCTGCGAATTTGGCCCTTAATGTTCTCTCTCTGGCAGATGAGCAGCAAATTGTACATAAGGTCTGAAACAGATTCATTCTTGACCATCTGTTTTCTTGCTTTAGCTTGTTGAGATGGGTTTCTGTGCTCTGCCATTGCTGCCTTTGTTCCTTGGATCAGATGCTCTTTGATAAGTTGATCAGCTACAGAAGCTTTTTGTGGTGGGTCTAACAAAGTACAAGTATTCCTTGGGTCTCCTCTCGTAGGTTTGCAGAGAGTGGGTGCTAATTCTTATGTTTGAATATCTTTGATTCAAGTTGAGGGGTGTTTGCAAAGTTGGCATTCTCAGTAGAGGTATAAAATAGGTGCTTGTAAAGCTCCTTTTGCACCTGCCTGAGAAACTGATTCCTGTATTAGTGGTGACCATAAGCCTGTTTCTCTGGGAAGACCTCCGTGGAGGTGGTCACTGTGCAGTTTGTTGTTGAACTGCCACCAGACTGTTGTGTGCTTTTGTAGCTGATGGGTGGGGGAGGAATAAAGCTAGAATGATTTTCACTGGAAAGGAGACAAAAATGTTTCCACTTAATTTGATTGGCCTGCCATTGCAGGAGCTGCTAATGATGTCTGCATGGGACTCGGGGGACCACTCAAACTGGTGGAGGGAATCATAAGAGAGATGGCTAGTAACTTAATCATATCCTTTGATGCTGCGGTAGAGGTTTGTATAGTGGCCACTGCTAGATGCTATGTAAGAGCACTTCTGAGGTAATTAGTGCCTTGTCCTGAAGGTGAATATTTGCTTGGGGAGGGGAGTGCCAGTGAAAACTAAAACCCATTAGCTTTTCTCTCAGGAAGTTTTGCTGGGCTAGAGAATAATGTGATCTTTAGGCATTAACGAGGTTTAGCCTTGATGGGGAGAGCCTGTTGTGAGAAAAACACCCTCAGTCTCTTCTGCCCATAAGGCAGCAGTGTCTGTTGATGGGCTGGCTCATTCGGTTAACGGTTGGACTTGATCTTAAAGGTCTCTTCCAACCAAAATGATTGCATGATTCTTCTCTTCGCACCTGTGGGAAGGCAGGGGTCAGTGTAGACTCAGCAGTGTGGGCTTTGTCAAGTGCACTTTGGCTCCTCCTCTAATGGAAGCAGCTTCTTACCTTGCATAGTCCCAAAAGACCCTGTATCCAGATAGGGAAGAGCAGCTTCCATAGCCATCATAGCTCCTAAGTTAAGTCAGAAGACGCAACTGAGCTCCCAGCCCTTGCAGGAGGTCCCAATTCTTGCTGTCTTCGATGTGCTACTTTCTCTAGTTCATAGGCTGTGGTGACTTAAAACTCCCTGGGTACCCGATGGTTTAGTGTAACCTGAGGGAGAACAAGCACGTGCAGCCGTATATAGGGCAATGTATGTCTGTTAAAAGCAAAGCCTCAAAGGTGCTGGAAGCCCTCACATGGCCTAATAATAATTGCTAATATTAATAAAAATTAGTGAACTCCTCACCTCCTGGCAGAAGGGTAGAATAATAACTTCAGGGTCTTTGTTCAGTCAGAGATAAGTGTGGGTCAGCCTTGTGCAAAAGCCTCCTTCCCTGAGCTCCGTCCTCTTCTTGCATCCAGTCCTCCCCTAGTTCCATTTTTATCCTGAATTATGAGAGGGAATGCCTTTTTTTTTTGCTTGCTTCCCTCCTTTTCCCCCCTCTCCCTTGCTCTTGTGACAGGGAGAGGGATTAGTGAGCTAATTAGAAATGATCGCATCTATCAACACTAATTAGCAATCCTGTGGTCTCACTTGCGCGTTCTTTTGAGCTGCTCCCCTTCGGGACGGCGCCACGATCACCCCCTGCCTTTGGGGCCGCTCTGTCCCTTCTGTGCTGATTGGAAGTGATGGCCGGGCTGCGTGTCGTGTCGGGTAGGGACAACATCGCTCGGGACGTGCGTTCCAGGCTGTAGCATTCCCTTTCAGTTCCTGCTGTCACCAGGGGCACCCTGAGCCTCCATGGGCACAACGCTGCCGCTGCTAATGACCACAAAATGAAAATGGCAGGGGGATTTGTTTTCAACACCTCTTTCTTCCAGTGGCTTTTTCACTTGTGGCACTAGAACTTAAAGGGCTGCTTCTCGGCGGAGCTAAATGAGCCACGATACAGGCTGTAGGCTGAGTCTTGCGTGGAGCTGGAGCGGAGTGAGATTTTGTTCCCAGGTCTGCACTAACTTCAACAGGTGCTTGTTCTGGCAAAAATGGTCCCAAAGAACTTACCAATGCGAAACCAAAACCAAGATGCCTTTCTTTTATCACTGTTACAGCGCATGGACTAGAGGACAGCAGTAAAAAAGTTAAAAATACTAATAAACTTGCCAGGCAGACTGACTAAATTGATTTGCCGCAGGGAATTCAACCAGAATAATTAAACTGCTCCTTCCCTATGTTTCTCTGTTTAAAAACAGCATGAGGTGTGAGAAGGACGAGTCTGCAATCAGGATGGAGGAAGCTTTGTTTGTTCTTACCTGGTCAGATAGGTGTTTGCTGGAGAATGCTCAAGTCTTCTCTGATTCCAGCCTCCTCCCCTATTTTGTGCAGCGAGGCAAGGAAAGACCATTCTGAACTTAGGCAGAAGAGTCATACTGGAGCGTATAGGTATTCACTAAACCAGAACTTCAGAAGTCTCTTGTGCACTGAAGTACAAACAAAAAAGAGCATGGCTTAACTGATAACAGGGCTGGATGATGTTGAAGGGGGAGAAAGGATAATAATTTAGGGTTAGGAAGTGGAGAAAACACAGAAAACTTGGTGGGGGATGTTGTTTTGTTTAAAAGTAGAATATAATTCATCTGGACACTGAAATTAGCAGTAACACTTCATGATGTTTGCTTCTGCTTTGACTGGAAATCAAGTGGTTTACCTTCTGGAGTAGAAGCTGACAGTATAGATAAAATAAGAGATTTAAGCAGACAAAATAGGAGGGAAACACTTTACCTTTCCCAGTAGGAGTACTGAAGCTCATGAAGTGTCTGGAGAGGCAGGTGGGCAGTGGAGCTGTCGCTGTGGTGTACCCAACACGAGAGAGAGTTTTCGATCTTTGGCAGTGGAGTTTAGATGATAGATTAAAGTGGCGTGCATTTGTTTGGCAGTCTCTCATGTTCAAAGTGCCAGGTCTCAAAAAAAGTCTCGTTGTGGTCTGAAGTTCCTGTCTCTTACTCTACAAATGTCACATTTGCAGGAGCCTTTTCATGAGGCTGGGAGGGAACATTTGTTTTGGAGGGAGTTTTCCTACAAATCTTTCTGAGGCAGTGAGGAAAAGCAATCCCCAGGGAATAATTTGAAGCCTTACTAATCCTGAAGCATCCCGGAGTGTAGGGGATGGTGAATATTCCTAATTCTGGATCATGGGAAAGTGTATCCTAACCCAGAGAGTCCTGAATCCAGGGAAGCCAACACAAAAGCATCCTTTCAGGTCTCCGTTGGTGTGTTCAGATGACACTTTAGGGCATCCACATCACCAACTGAGTTATAAAGTGATGGACTTTAGAAAGTGATGGACAGAAACTTTCCTGTACCCCAGTCCTCCTGTTCTGGTGTTCCTGCAGCTTTCTCTGACTTGTTGGCTGCACGGAGCTGTTGATCCCAAAGTATTTGGGCATGAAGGCATTCAGAACATGCCACAGTGCTCACAATGTCAGTAACGATTTCTGGCTAACACAGCTTTTCGGTGGTGTCATCTCTCATTATCACATGGGCTTTCCTTGGGCTTTTTCTTGTCTCTCATTCAGAATTTTGACCTTCCTTATTAATTAAACAGCGACTTTCCTGCAGCCAGTGATTGAGTTATTCAGTAATACCTGCCTAAAGCCATCATAATAAAGGACAGAAGTTCTCTTTAATGCAAATGATTTGGTTCCAGATGTTTTGATCACATTAAACCATGGCTCAAATTAACCAGAGATTGGATTAAGCAACAGGCTACCTTGGCTGTTTTTCCTAATCATTGTAATTCTTAATATGTTTGTTTCCCAGAGCGCGCCCTCAAGAAGGCAGTGTAGCCCTGTTTTTCCTCTACATGCAAAATAAAAATAACTGAGAGGGCCAGAAGCTGTCTAACACAGGTGCTGCATTTTTCATGGTGAAGAGCTTTCCTCTCCATAAATGTTACCTGCTCTAACTTGTTTGTGGTGCTCTGTGAAGGGATTATTCAGGGTGTACAGGAGACTCCGTGGTCCTGGAGGTGACTGTTATATACTTTGCCCAAAGCTTTTCAGGGGCTACATCATCCTTCTATGGTTTAAGCAAGTTCCTGTATGGGGAATAGATGTGTTAGTGGATGGGTCTCAGCCTTAGAAGGCAAAATTTAGAACAGGGTTCAGTGGCTTGATCACTCAGCTTTGAAAATAATTTCTGGCTTCCAAGAGAAAGTATATAACCGTTTGAATAACTTACCTGTGGATGTGCAGCAAATATTCCCTCTCCTAGTTACTAAATCTGAAATCAGACTGTACTCAGCCAAAGGTTACAATTTGAATCTGGCAAGTGCTACGTAACAGCCTCCATACTGTTTATAGAAGTCAGAACAGGGAGTTGCAACAGGGTCTTCTGGTGTGAAGTCTTACCATTTCTGCCAAAGGTTTATTACTTGGAGCTGAGCAAATAGAGAGAAGGGTGGAGTTACGAACTTGACATGTCTTCCTTTTGTTCTTTCCCTGGTTTTTCCATGCAGCTCGGATTGGAAAAATGAAACGGAGGAAGCAAGACGAAGGGCAGGTATGTCCCCTCTGCAGCCGACCTCTGTCAGGATCCGAGGAGGAGATGAGTAGGCATGTGGAACAATGCCTTGCAAAGGTAGAGGCGCAGCAGGATCACCAGCTGCCATTCCCTTCTCCCTACTCCCAGCTTTGTCCGCTGTTGACCTAATGCGGTGCAAAAACTAACATTGCTGAGCTTGCAGGCAATGCTAACTGTGTCTCCCTAAGATCTGTAGTCACTTCTCTTTGTCTTGGAAGGCAGATTCTTCTAGATTTTTTTCTTATGTTGCATTAGTAACTTTTTTTACTTCATTCACCCTTTTGCTGTTATTGAAGTCTAAGTCGTAGACTGTAAAGGTAGAGCTATTAAGTTTATGAAGCCTTTTATAGGACTTCATGCTTCCTGTGTAGCACGGCAAGAAGAGTTCTGTCTGATCTCTGCCTTTGACAGCATTAGAGTTGGGTTGGGGTTTTTTGTTGGTTCTTTTGGAACAGACTGGCATTTTTAAATGCTGCATGACCATCTTACTCCAGGAAGTGCATTTGAGCAGAACCAAACAAAACTGTTTATCCCAAAGATAGCAAGGAAGAAGGAAGAACAAGCCTTAGGGGAGGGAGAGAGTTGTGTCATGGGGCTTTCTGTGATTGTTTCTCAGGAAAAGCCCACAACAGAGATGATAACGAACTCATTCTTGTTGCCTCAAGAGATGCATAGGGTAAAGACAGGTGTATTTTGATCAGTGTGCCCCGAAAAATATGCTCCAGGAGAAATACTCCTTTTGGAGATCAAAGGAATCTGTGATTTACATGATAGGGCAATTGTGCATGCAAGGTAGAGGAATGCATATTGAAATGCATGCCAGCAGTGTTGTAGGAACCAGAGCTTAAATTTCTTGTGTAGAAATGGTGAACTTTGCAACTTGTTTTGAACTTAAGGTTGGCAGATTCTGCCAGCACCCATTTACTTCTAGATTTAGATCACTGGGAATGGGGGCGGGAGTAGCTTCTACTGTCTGCTCTATATTTAGCTGTCCTGGGAACAGTCCAACTTATCTTCTCCATCCCACCCTGAGTTACTAACCTCCGAGGGCTATTTCATGCATCTCAATGTTGTGCCCCTGCTTTACCCTGTGCAGAGAGAAGGTTCGTGCATGACTGAGGATGACTCTGTGGACATCGAGAACGAGAACGGCAACCGCTTTGAAGAGTACGAATGGTGTGGACAGAAGAGGATACGGGCTACTACCCTCCTGGAGGGAGGATTTCGAGGTACGCCAGTGTTTTGGGGGCCCTTGTAAATCATTCTGGTGTGGAAGTTGATCATTGTCTGCCTTTCAAGGAAGAGTTCTAGAGATTTGCTTTTCGCAAAGGGCAGGACATTCAGCCTTTGCCAGAATATAAAGTGATTTCTGCTTCTCTTGAATGATGAGAGTCAAAATTTGTGCAAATCTTGAACAAAAGCATGGCATTATTTCTTGTTCAAGAGATGTGGCTGAAGAGGGAATGAGTAGGAATGGGTAGAATGGGGAGACCATTTGGGGAAAATAGCTTTTTATATGTTACACATAGTAAGAAATACGTGGAAATGTGAAGAGAGGGAAATAGAAATGAAATTGTAAAAATTCCCAGCCTGGAGTGACGAAAGCTGGTGTATCAGCCTCTGGTGATGTATTGAAGGTGACAGCTAAGTCGCTTTAGCACCTGCATAAAATATTAAAGGGCCGGTTGTGCATTTATCACTCCATCCCTTTTAAGATTGATAAATGAGAATCCAGGAACCTGCTCTGCCCCTCCAGCACTGCAAGCCCTTAGGGCTCCCAGACAAACACATTTTATTTTTCCTTCTTCTCCTGTTCCTTCCCCAGTGACGGGCAAATCAGTTACTGAGGAGAGAGTGAGTTATGGCAAAATTTGACCTCTTGTGAGCTTTATTGGTGAATGTAATTTTAGCTAGAAACCTGGCCCCTTTCTTACACTCAGCCCTTTGGCCTCGAAGAGGAGGATTTACTAAACTGTTCGTTGGCATGAACCTCTAGCACTGAGGAGAGTCTCTCGCAAGCAATCCATGTAGCGCATGCCTAATGAGAGAAGGAATGCTGGCTCCCTCCGTTCAATAAAGAGGATGGGATGTGATCTCTTCCTATATCAGCTTGGATTTTAATTTAAAATATCTCAAGGGGAAAGGCTACTATGTAAGGGAGTTGGACTTAAAAGCCAGCCGTGTGCTCACTGACAGCCTGGCACTTCTGATCTGCTCTTACCTTCCGCTGAAATTAAATTGTAGCTGGATTGTAGCAGAGCAGATGATCAGAGAGGTGAAGGAGCAGATTCTGTAGGTTTTAAAGGGCACCCAGTAAAGATCATACTGTCGCTTCCTCTGTCTGTATCCTTGTCTTTCTTAACTTTTTTTTTGTGCCTGGATGGAGAGTTGAGTCTGTACGTGATCCCAGGTGGGCATCTGATGAGGCCATGCACAGCTTTGGACTGCGTTCATGTAGCATAGCTACTACTGTCCATAGTGGGGAAGTATGGAATGTCCATGTGCCTCTAATGTCACTGCTAGTCCTGATTAGAAAAAGCTAATTGGTTCATTTCTGCCCTTTACTGTGCATGCTTAGTTTCTTTCTTCACCCTCATCAAACACCTTAGTTTGAGGAGGGCACAATCTTCCACTTCCTTTGGTGTGGAGACTGTGCTGTCTTCACTTGGTTAACATTCCTGATTGGTTTTGAGTTAACTCACTGAAGTGTGATCTGAACCTTTCATATTGCTTCAGTCGTGTGGAGATTCTTTTGAATGAGCCTGCAGGTGGACAAAATGCATGTAATTGATGTGATTAGGCTGTGTAAATGCAAAATACTTGCTCCTTGTTGCATTTTGTTCCTTATTTTAAGGAATTCTCAAATGCATTAGTTTGCATTGTACAGATTAACTGCTTTCCCCCACTAGAGTTCAGACGGATTATAGCATCAGTCAGGACTGTAATCTCTGCTAGGTGGCTACACATACATGGACAGGTACCTCTGTGTTTCAAATTTAGGAATAGACTTCTTTCCATCAGGAATTATAGGGCCTACCTCCTCCTTTTTTTCCATTTTGAGACCTTTGTGATGCCTTCAAGAGTGTTTAGTTGTATGAACGGGTCCGGCAAAGGAGCAGAAGGCTAGGAGAATAGTAGAGCACAACTAGATGCAGCTCTGAAATCCTCAGTAATTAATCTGATGGGAAGGTGTTTGAATTAGACTTCTTCCCATTGTGATACTGGTGAAAGGTGTCTGTAGATCAGCTCGCAAGAGCAGGAACCTCCCTGTAGTGAGGAGCATCCCCTCTGTGCAGCTTTTGATGGCAGAGCCATTGCTGAAGAAATTACTCCACCTGAGTGGCTGGAAGGTCCCTAGCACATGTGTTTCTCCCTGCCCCTCCTCCTCTGGAGCACACTTCTGCTGGCAGCTGGATTCAGCCACTGCCACGCTCTTCTAGAGAAGTGCCCTCTTCCCTAAACAGGGGAACTTCTTGGCGCTAACTTTCTGTCTAGTATTTTGGGACAATGAGATGACACCTGCCAGGTACCTACCTATAAAATTTGGGAAGCCAAAGCAAAGCTGGAGTGGTCTCCTGTAGCTGGCTGATTGTATTTCTTTTTAAGCAAGTTACACTTCTTCGTGCTCCCTTTTGTGGTTCTTACATTGCCTCCACCTGCTGACATTCGGGGGTCTCCATTATTCAGGCCTACTTTTGTGCATTCACAAGTAACCATAAGGTGATTGTCTTTTTCCTTTCTTTGCCGATGTTGGCTCCTGACGTGTTTTAGGAACAAAATTCTTAATTTACAGCCCTGAATGTTTTGGAGATGCTTTCCGGTGCTTAAAACGGCTTTGTCTGGAGTTGGCACAGCTCTCGTTAACCCCTGTCACCTGAGGCTTTGTGTTTGGCTCCGTTCCCTTTGCTAAGAAGTAGCAGCGATGTGGAAATTGAAGGGCTTTTATAATGCCAGACAGCCTTTGCCAGGCTACAGGGATGTCACCAGTGTCTAAAGAGATGACATGGGGGAAATATATAAAACCGGAGGGGAAAATAGATGTCTGTGTCTCTCATTAGTTTTGGTATTAAGGGTGTGTTGCTCTGAGGAGATGTCACAGCTGGGCAAAGGGGGAGCAGGACACCATGGCCAGCATGTGTTGCATGAGTCGGTAAGATCATTGGGCAGCATCACAGAAGTGACTCAAAACAGGTCCTGGCTGCTTCTTTTTCTCATATTTGGTTAATGGGCAAAGCTTGCATCACTCTGAAGGGGAGGAAAACTCCTTGCAAATTGTATGAAAGATTCTGCTATATTCTTAGGTGGGGGAATGTTGGGAGATCTTGGCATTATTCTTCTTGAAAACAGAAAGGTCAGGGAGATAAACAGCCCTGCTCAGGTTTTCTGGAAGGTGGGAGCAATCACAGGCTGAAACTCTCGCTTGTATGCTTCCTAGGGTGAAGCTTTCTTGCTTCCAAAGCACCTGAAGGGAAGACTTTCGTCTGTTCACTTTTGAGGCTGTCTTAGAAGGTGGAAACTCTCTTATGTGTTGGTGTTGCAGCTGCAAATCCCCATTCGGGTCTAGTGCAGCAGAGCCAAAGTACACCTTCTTCCTCACCATGGCTTGGCATACTTGAGGTAGCAGGTGGAAAGAACAGAAGATGGCAGAAAGTAGGAATATGATGTAACTGGGAAGTTCTGGCATCAGTATGTTGTCTCTTAAGCCATTGGGTTTGGTGAACGCATTCAGATCAGGAATTAGTCAGCTCTTCTAGCTGTCCTCCTGGCTACTTAAAGCTTCATTTTTCTATCACCTAATTTGCTTACACAACATTGGAAGAATGCAGGGTATAAATGAAGATTATTGGCAGTTATATAGGATTTGAAATCACTGTGCTTCAGCAGAGGTGCCGGTTGAAGTGGGAGTTCATAGCAGGAGAGTTCTTAGTTCTGTTTGGGATGGGTGCAGAAGGTTACCAGCATGAAATACAAAGAGCTATTTAAATCAAGCTTGTACTTCAAAATGAAAAGCTATACAGATGTAATAATCAAATATTTCCCTATCTCAGAACAGTGTCGCAAGACCCAAATTTCTCTTGAAATACCTGAACATTCAGTAACCATCTATCCCTGCAACTCTGGATTGTCCCTCTCTGAAGCTCTTTGTTGCGGGGGATTATTTCATGCCATCTTTGTCTAATGACTTTCTGTGTTTAGGAACCCAACAAGGCTTCGCAAGTGAAAGCGTCAAGTGGCTCTCTCTGATGGTTTTTTTTTTTTTTTATTTTTTTAAACGCTCAACATATTTGTAGCAGTTCTTCTGTTCCCTCTCCAGAATGGATGCACGTTACCCTCAGTGTTTACACTGCAAGGTTATCCCTTTAAAGAATTCCTGAGGGAAGTTCAAAAGGGTTTGGTGTTTCTTTTTTTTCTTTGAAAGATTCAGTGTCTCTTTTTGTGTGTGTCCCTTACTTGAAAGAAGGGAAAGGGGAGGGGGGGGAGGGGAGAAGGGGGAAAAAAAAAGTGCTTTATCTGAAAAGAATCGCATCAGCTTCGCACTGATAGAAGCCGCTGTCATCTCTTAAACGGCTTAGCACAGTCAAAAGGCAAGAGGACTTAAAACAGTGTCTTACACAGGGATCGATGGGTGGAACACATAACTCGTAACTGCAG
>VZRU01001203.1:29540-49546 GCA_013398155.1 Pedionomus torquatus | reverse complement strand
GATTGAAAGGCAGTTAAAATGGCGGTGACCTTTTCAGGGGGAATTAGATTGCCTGCCAAGAGTGGTTAGAGGGAGTGATAACGCCAGCTTGAGGAAGCTGTCCAGTCTGCTTCAAAGGGAGAGAGACAGAGACAGGGAGAGCAAGCTAGCAGCAAGTACCATTTAAAGCACGAGCCACGCGGTCTGATAGAACAGAGATTGCTGTCCTCTTTAGATATGGAAGAATTGAAGAATTGTAGCTAAGTTCTCTCCACCCACCCCGTCCTCCTCCTCTCCCCTCCATTTCCCCCACCAGAAAGCCTTCCTCCAGGCACAGCAGCAGGCTCGTCACCGCTGCTCCTCTGGGTTCCTTTGCCTTCAGCGGATCAGTTGACTCAAAAAATAACGGAAGAGTAAAAGACTTTGAAAATGTTAGAATGGTAAGTGGGGCATTTTCAGGGAAGGCTGCTTTCTAAGAAAAATCAACATGACAAGGATTTGTCTGATAGATTGTGATACTTTTGAAGAAGGAGAAACAAACAAGGATTACTTAACTCTGAAGTTTCTCTCTGTTTCTCCGTGCTGCTCTCCTCCCAGGTGAGCAAGGGGCTTGTATCTGTTTGTTAACATCTTATCAAGGGAGAAGAACAGCACTACTTAGCATGTGTGTAGAGGGGCTCGGTAAAGCCTTATAAACTGTAACAAACTACAGTTATCCTTGGGTGCCCATTTGCATTGGATCTCACGTCATGTACAATTAGGGCAGCTGCCTGGAAAGTGGGACTGTATTAAAATGTCTGAAAATTTCCAGCTGATGGCTGCAATCCCGCTGTCAGCTTTCTGTTTCTGCAGAATCAAGATGTGCTTAAGTTTGAGCAGCAAATGGTGAAGGCCAGCCTTCCTCCAGCAGGGGTTCGGTGTCCAAGAAAGAGCAATGAGGCAATAGCTATATGCTCTTCCAAATCATTCTCTTTCTAAGTACACGTAACATTAGAAGCATGCTCTCAAGTGTGAGGTCCTGACCTCAGAATCAAAGTACATGCTTTTCAGTTCTCCTGCCTCGGTCAGCAGCAGGTGTTTGTGGACACAGGAACTTTGCTTGTGTCTGGTAACTGCCTGGCAGAAAGCTCCAGATGGAGGAGGAAAACTCAGTTGTGCTTCTCAATGCAGTTTCACAAACATCAAACTCTACAACAAAACCCCACAAAATCTGTGTTTGACATGTATGTCAAAACTGAAGCATGGAGAAACATCTTCTCTAAAGTTATAAAGATAGTAGCAAAGCTTGCTCTAGAATCTCAGCTAGTAGCCAGCTGTGCCCTCTTTTTCAGATAAAAAAAAATAATGAGGCATGCAGGAAAGCTTCAGGAGGCAAGCAGACTTTCCATTTTTCCACGCCAGGAGGTTCTGACTGCATTTAAGATAGTACTAGTAAGAGGGTAAAAACTGATCTACTCAAATTCAGCAAAAGAATTGGAGCTGAACAGTAAAAGTGTGACTTCTCTTAAGAGAAATGTGTGGTAAATAGAAGATATCACTGGCATATTTAGGCCTTTTGGAACAATAGTCTAGTAATCAGAATAATCTTCCCCATTTCTGTGTACGTGAGTCAGAATTGTATCCTGACAGGCTGAAGCAAACTTGGAGCAGTCTGTGGTAAGAGCATAGGGGATCTTTGCCGTAATGAAATTCTTAATCTTCTTCCCATTTAGCAAGAACTGAGTTCAGTGCCTTCCTCTGTCACATTTCCAGTGTCAGCGTCCTTCATTGCTTAGTCTCTAAGGTGAATGCATCTGTACATCTGAGCATCCTTCTCAGCCTCGCAGTCTCGGTATTTTAGCCCTTCCCGTGTTTGGTTTGCTACCTTCTGCATGTCACTTCTCCCTGCTGCAAGCTTCCAAGTGGGCAAGATGTATAAATGTTTCTCGAGTGCTTATTCTATGCTTTATCCTCCCCTTTAGAGGGCTGCTGAGTCCCAGAGCACTTGTATGCCTTACCTCAGCCCCTGTGTAAAATGGTGGTAATCCTGGTAATCCCTCTGCTGCTGAAGGACGGTACTTTGTACTGGTCTGATGGAGTAGCCCAGCCAATCCTTAATGTTTGCACCTTTCTCCTTTGAGGGCAAGTACTTGTGATGCTTGACCTAAAAATGCCAGCAGATCTGTTTGCATACTGTTATATGTAGTAATCAGATGAGTAGTATCTGACTCTTTCTCCATAGTTGTGCCCACATATACAATTTGAGGGGTTCTGTGGCTAATATATGTCTCCTGGATATTGTATTGTGTATTAGTATCAGGAGCTGACTTCAGTGAGCAGAAAGAGCAGATGGGAATAGCACATGACTGTAACAGAAAAGATTAGAATTCCTACCTTATGTACAAAAGCCATCATGACCCACCGTGTAATTGATGCTAGATATCACACGAGTTTAAATTTCATACAATGCTTCAAGGAGCAGCATCATCCTCATTTTGGAACACAAAGTAATCGATGGGACTCAGCAAAGTAAAAATTACTTCGACTGAGAAAAAAAAAAAAGTGGTGTTTATACCATTAAAAGTCCTGATTGTTGATTGTACATTTTTGTTTACTTGAACACATGCAAAAATGTAAGAACCTAGTTTTTATGCTCAAACTGCCAGAATGTATTAGCTGAAAGGAGTGCAGTCAACTAAACCTTGATGTTTGATTTACGTAACGCTGACAGCCACTAACCAGGAAAAGATTTTTCTGTGGGAAGAAAGGGAATTCTCTCTATTTGACAGTATTATGTATGGTACTTGGAGGAGGAAAAGGGATGTCTGTCACCCAGCAACAGGAGGAGGAAAAAAAAATTAATTAAAAAGAAAACAGAAAATGCAGCTGTAACACTGTGAGAATTGGCAGGGGGAGTAAGGGAGCAGGTAGAGCACCTGAAACTACTCAGTTTTTTGAAATGGACACTGTCAACTTGAAACACAGTCACTTTAAACTTCAATTTTCCTACATCTCAGACGTGCAGCATAGAGATCTTCCAGTCCCATCTGTTCACTTGCTTAGCTGCTCTCTGCAATCCATTTTTCTAGTGGTGTGTCTGCTCTGGTTTTGAAAGTCCCGGGCTTTAAGACAGTCATTTGATAATTAATTTTTTTTAATTTTTTTTTTTTCTTCCAAGTGCCTGCAGTTTTGCTACAACTGCAACCTCCTTCTTGGACACTCAGGTCAAACTTCAGCATTAAGAAACCTGATAGTTGATTGACGTGATTTTAATAGCATTTTAGAATACAGTTGTTAAGTCAGGGGCAGCGAGATTTTTCTAAAGGAAAAAGGGAGCACGGGTCTCAATGGCTCTAAACAGCTCCTGTCTCCGCATGTCGTCTCTTGCACTCGGCGGTGAAACGCATTATCGAGTAGCGCCCGGAAAGTGGCTAACTGCGTTTGACACACGCCAACTCCCTGCCTCCACACTGGATAATTGCATTGTCAACTGTTCAGCAAAGTGGCAGGTGACACTGCAGCCGGATTGATTGTCCTAGTATGGAGGCTCCCAAGACTGTCAGCCACCCAATCGATAGAGTTTACACAAGACACCGCGACTGCATCTGTAACTAATTTCAGTTTGAACCTCGCAAGACGTGGCTGTCCCTGTTTCCTGGCCTCTCTTCTTCTTTGCTTGCATCTTTTCCCTGGACGAGGAAGTCGCTTTCCCGCTGAAAGCCTGGCTTTATTTCTTGTTTTGGAGCTGGAAGTGAAGAAATCAATGGTGTGTTTTGTGGCTTCAGAGTTGAGGGCATTACAGCACATGGCTAACTAGCAGCTCCAGTTTTGCAATCAATAGGCTGATCAATTGATTAAATTAGCACTGATTTTTCTTTCTTCTTTCCAGCCTAGAAAAGAATTAGGTTGGGGGGAAGAATATATGGGTTTGGCCCATGAATTTTAGCCCTTGTTTTTTGCAGTCCTTGGCTGCCTTTCTCCCACAAATACAATCTCTGTGCTCATCATTATTTAAAGCAAACTGCATCGAGCCCCACCGCTGGCAGAGGCCCGCTGTAAGCCCGGGTGTCACTTTCAGCTGTTCCCCAGCCTTGCTGCTTCATGCTCGGCTGCCTTAGAAAAGTCATCCTCCGAGCTCTGCTGTGCTGCTTTATTATTGGCAAAGTTGCGACATTCCTGTGATCCCTGTCAGTGGTGCTTATTGATCCAGTGATGTGAATCTGTTTAGTGATTCAAGATTACTTTAATTCTCCCTCTTCCTTTTTTTGTTTGTTTCCACCCTCTCCCCAGGGGAACAAAAGCTTTCAGATCCACCTTTCCCTGACGGTGGAAAACTGAGCCATAGCTGAGCCAGTGGCTGCCGCTGCCTTTTGTACTTCAGCTCTGGGTTTTGAAGAGCAGCTTTTGAGATAGACATGAGACTGTTCTCATCTTGGTGCATCACGCCAGAGTAAGGCTCTAGGAGGCAGCTATGCATGAGTGGCCACACCAGATCAGACCTTTGGGCCAAGCGTGTTTTCTCCTCCACAGCCATGATCTGCACCTGGTGGGTTACAGAGAGGCATAAAAGAGATCTCTGGAATACTCCTCTGTGCTGCCAGGGGAGGGGAAGTCTCTTCCCTGAGCCTTGCAGCAGCTAGCTCTTATCCTGTGAAACAGAGCTCGCCTGCCCTTTGTTCAGCACGCTGCTGTGAAATGATGTTAATGGTCATAAAATTATATGGCCCTTTCTTTAAAGGCAGCTGTTCCCCTCATCTGTTAGCAAAGATCACGGTAAGCGTCCAAGACGCTGGGAAGCAACAGTCAGGTCTCTGGCAGCCCATTTGTGCCTCTGTGGGAGCTAATAGACAGTATCAGATGGATGCATCTGCTATTTCAGGTGTACACTGTAACAACACAGTTGGGTGTCAGTTTTCGAGGTAAATCTCTGTTTTGCTTGAAAAAGATCTGGCTACAGAGAAATTAAACCCTCATCCTGCGAGCAGCTTTTCACAGCCTCCGAATGCCATTTTTTCCTGCAACAGGCTGAGAAAGTCACTAGAGGATCTATTCTATCCTTGTTTGTGCTGGGTAAAAGGGGGAACAACTTCACTGTCCGAAAATATGGCTGGGGAAGTGTTAGAGATCTGTAGAAAGACAGCTGCTCAGGATGACCTCATCTCTACTTTTCATCTGTTTTCAAGAATCTCTGATGGTTTTCTCTTTCTTCCAAATGTCTTTTAAAATAAAATGGCATCCATGCCACCTTGTCCTCTTAGTACTAGTTTAGGATACTTAGCAGCTGATGAAATAAACCCAGTTTAGAGCTGTTCTCGGCAAGTGTGTGTGAGGCCCAGCCGTGTGTCTGCATAAACTACTTTTATTGCCTTCATTGTTTTTACTCTCCAAGAAGCCAACGAGTGACATTTCGTTAAGAAAATAGAGTGAACGTGCTGGAAAGGGAGGTTGTGCAGGAGGGGGTTACTGCAAGGAGTGTAATTAGCAAAGGCTGCAGTTCTGGAGATTTACGGGAGGCTGGTTGTTTTTTTTTCTTCTTTCCTGAACACGTGTAAATTACCTGCAAGCAGAATGAATGCCTCTTCCCAGCCAAAACATGCTCCAGTAGAGCTGCATGCCCCTGAGATGGGTTTAGATTTAGACCCATTTATGGAACTTACACAAAATTCTGGATTTCTAGGTTATTTCCAGTACACGTTTGACATACCTCACCTTCTTTGAGCACCAAACAGGAGAAACACTAGTTACCCAGGTGAACTTGATCCTCTGCATGAGTGATGTCTAGTAGCTGAGTTCAGATGGTGGTGCACATAATAGTGCTAACATCTTCATTTTGTTTCCCAGTCTTATTGGAGTGATGATTAAATATATTGAAAACAGCTGGTCCCCAAAACTGGCACATCTGCCCAGACAGGAGTTGAGGAGCTGAGGTGGGGCATAGTAAGTCTGTGTTTTCCGAGCTGTGCTGATGAAGCTTGGCTGTGGTCACTTGAATCCACGCCTGTCTGGTCATCTTTCTTTTCTGCTCCTGAGTCTGCCAGTCTCCATGTGAGCTCATGCCCGTGCAGGAGCCGGCAGCGCTGCCAGCACCTGAAGCAGCATATGCTGTCACTTTGACCATCTGCCGCTGAAAGCAACCGGGAAAAGGAGAGACTTGAACATTGAGGCCCTTTTATCTGTTCTGTCAATCTGCTTATCTGCCACGTTAATGACTCTCTATCTT
Source organism: Pedionomus torquatus (assembly GCA_013398155.1). Lineage (NCBI taxonomy): Eukaryota > Metazoa > Chordata > Aves > Charadriiformes > Pedionomidae > Pedionomus > Pedionomus torquatus. Next base: position 43,368 of record VZRU01001203.1, on the reverse strand, counting down.
TGCTCAAGCCACTGTTCACTTGAGAGACGTTGGGATGACTGGCCATCAGGGGATTGCACAAAGGAAGGGAGGTTGGGGAAGCAGCGTAGAGGTCAGAGAGGATGCTCAGGCATAGGGAGAAAGCAAAGTGCTCTGAAAACTTGGGAAGAAAAGCATTTCTGATGAGATTTACCTCCACCTGTTATTAATCTGCACATGGAAGTAAGTGGGAGGTGTTTTCCAGTCTCCTTCGAGCCCGGCATATTCCTGTAGCTTGCCAGTACTTGCAGCCTGGCGGCAGAGCCAAGGGATTCAAATCTTTTCAAAACTCTTCCCTGTTTCAGAAGCACTGTCGCTTGTGCAGAGTACCTAGATTTTTCAGAAACTGCTTTGAATTGGTGTTTGGGCAGACTGCTCTGAGGCCAGCCCAAGCAAAGCTGTGTACACAGTGCTGGAGGGTGGCAGGCGCTCTAGGTAAGTGATCTTGATAGGTACATTCTGATTGATGTGGGAGTTTGTCTCCCAAACTGTCACAGGGTTTATAGAGGTGCCACTCAATACCAGTGCTGGAATTGCTTGTCAGAGCACCTGGCTACAAGAGCAATGGGGATTGGAGACAGAGCTGTAACTTTGTTTTTTCTCTGCCTAATGGCCCCCGCGTCTGACCTGCCTGCTCACTCCTGTTTGTCTGGACCTTAAGGAGGCAGCTGGGATTAAGACTGTCAGAGGATCGTGCTGCTTTAGCATCGGGAGGCTAATTGTATTGGGGCTGGCAGCATATGACAAGATGCTCCCTCCTACCAAACGCATGGCAAAGCAAAAAAATTCTTCAACGAGGGAAAGATACAGGAGAGTCTACATTTCGAGTTGTTCTTCCTTCATCTGAAAGAAGCATTTTCAAATTCACATGTGGAATTACATTCCTCAGGCCTTAAGTGACTCTCCTTGTAAGAGTCGTAGCTGCTTCTGTGTATAACAGATTGTGTCTCTTGTGAATTCCTAGGTCAAACTCACAACTTAACATTGAGTTGTCAGATTTCACTTTATTAGTGCATTGGGATAAAGTTCTGGTCCCGAGCATTGACCTCTGGATAGCCACACCAGCTTTAGAGGTCCGCTCTGGGCGGCCCTGCTGATGGCCGTGAATTACTGCCCAACCTTCAGAAGCTGAGCTTTGCTGGAAGAACCCTTCCCTGTTCCCACTGCATACCATTGAATTGCAAATCCCCCCTGTGTAGTGGTAGGGGGCTCTTCTGGAAGCTCCTGTTGCAGGTCTTGAAACAATGCCGTCAACAAAGGCCATTTCACTCTGCTCAACACCCTCTGTGCTCCATCTCGCATTTTCCTTGCTCCTGGATGGCAGCGTACGCCGCCGGCAGGAGCTGGAAGTTGTGAGCCCTCTTTACATTTGGGCTGAGTTAGTGAGAAGCAGGTGTGATCCTATCGGCCCTTCCTTGCATTTAGTGGTCCTCTTAATCCATTTATAACAGCACTTGTCCAGAAATCTGGTTTGAATGAGCCTGAGATGAATGAATAATGTCAAGCAGTTCAGACGTCAAATATTTGAACAGCTGCGTGGGTGTTTTCACTGGCTTTGTGTATGGAAGCAACCCCAGGAAGTTAGACAAGGAGGGTCAGGTTGAAATTGTGGCACCAAACCCCAGCCCGCCGGAACTGGCCTCAAAATTCATCCCTGCTGCAGATGAAAGGGTATTAGGATGCCAGTGGCCCGCCCTTTGCTCCACAGGTGATGCTGGACCGAGCTTTGCATCCCATTCTTTGGTGTTCTCTTGCATGCTGTGGCAGTACTGGGATTTATGGACCTTTTGATTCACATCAGAAACATATTTTTTGGATTTTTTTTTATTATTATTATTTTAAAGCAGCCTCTGAAGTCCTAAAACTGATAGTACAGCTTGTGTTCAGAATCTTTCTGGATGCACAGAGGTTACTTTGTTTAGCATACTGTTTCTTAATCAGGTTTATTTACCATGTTTCAATGGATTTGACTTGGTCACCTTCAAAAACAAACCCCAGATTCTATATTTGGTGAAAGTCTGAAAGCTGGATCGCCTTGCTGCAGCTTCCTTTAGACCCTGGCCTGGGAGTCCTTGTTTAATCAGAAAAGAAAATTTGCCCTTCTCCTGCCCCTCATCTTAACCTGTGAACTTCTCTGCTCTGCCCTCCTCTCTGACTGCAGTGCTGTGTCAGATCATCTCAGTATGCATCTGTCACTGTAACGTGTCCTGTCCAAATCCTTCCTCTGTACCCTCCTTGTGTAGAGGGAATAGGACTCTGTTGGCAATGCAGCAGTTCTTGTTACAGAGCCAGATTCTGCAAAAGATCTGTGGAGTTTTTTCCTTGCAGACTTAAATGGGATTTTCTTAAGTACAAAGGTCTTGAGACCAAGGACACCAGGATTCTGAAGTCAAGGTGCCTTAATATTTGTAAATTGTACTGCAGTAAGCAGGTCTTCTTTTCTTAAGCTCTAACCATAAACCACTAGTTGGCTTGAGTCTCTGGGAAACAAAATTGATGGAAAGGTGTGTGTTTGCTGTGTGCTTGGCATCCTTGGAGAGAGAGGGACACAGGGAGCAGTCCCATTTACCTTCACTCTTTGGACACCTTCCTCCACCCTCCCCCCTACAAGGCATTGGCTCCAAGTATTCATTGTCTGGCTGATGTTCAAATCACCTCCGGGACTGGCCAAGTCACATCTCCAGCTTTGCATGATTTGTGTTTCCCACAGCTACAAGAAAAATGAAGACCTGTGTGTCCAAAGTTTATGGCCTTTGAGAAGTGATGGGCTAAAGTAATGCCAGGTGCAGGGGACGGTGTTACAGCAGGTTAAATGCCATGCCTGTAAATCACCACCCCACCGCCTGCTGTGACTTTCCGGCTTCTTTGACAGGTCTCTCTTACTCCTCTAAATCTTCTCCCCAACGTTGTGATGAACTGGAGGATTCAAGATTTACTAGATGGAGCTGTTGCAGCAAGAGGCGGCAGCTCGTGACACATGTTGTTGGCTGGCAGCTTGTGGCCAGTATGTGAAACGCTTTATACGGGGTCTGCTGGCAAAGGGCTGCCCCATTGACACCACACGTCATAGCTGACCTGGCATAGATGGACCTCCTGCAGTACCTGGTGGAGGTGGTGGATTCTTCATTGTCGATGCTGGTTTTGTTACCTCAGCTGAAAATTAAGGCTGGCAATTACCGTGAAGTGAGAGGTAGTTTATGCTCCTAGGGAAAGGTTAGTCTTAAAATCATTGTCATGCTATGGTTATCAGTCGTTAAGGACCTTCTTTATATTCAGGGAAGAGAAATATCAAATCCATATAAACAAATTTTATTGAGGGCCTAATGAATCAGCGAGAGCGTCCGTTCCTAGAGAGCGACAGTAAAGAACTGTGTCTGCATGATGTCCTTGGAAAGGAGACCTTCACCTTGCCCTGCTCTCTGTGCACGTGCAAGCTGTTAGAAATAGAGCTCACTCTTCTGGGCTGGGAAAGTGCAAGTTTGCTGTTGACAGCACGAGCTTGTGTAAGTGTGCTGGTGGGAGCCCAGTGGGGTGAACAGACCCAGACATCTGTAGCCCTAGAAGGGCTACCCTGACACTTGGGAACATCCTCATTTTTCAGACCTGTACCTTATAATCAGTGCTTTATAATCAGTACCACTTTGGGGGCACTTGTGCAAAGCCAAGGCTGCCTCTACCTTATTTTTTCAGTGTTGGCCAGTGGGATGTGCTCTCTGGTCTAGACACAGACTTTGGCCACCAGCGGACTGGTTTGGCCAGGTCCTTCAGGCTTTTCCAGGTGCCCTCTGTCCAGGAGCCAGGTGTTCAGATCTGCTGCCTGGACAAGGGGGTGCTCAGTGAAAGAGACCACTGGAGGCAGCCAGAGTGAGCTGATTTCTGTCTGTGTAGCTTATGTCTCCAAATAGCCCAGATCTGCTGCAGAATTGATCGCAAATGAGAATTTTGCAGCACCTTTGATTTCAGGAGGTCTTTGCTTTATTTTCAGTCTCCTGGGAGAGAGCATGCCCAGTGTTAGATCACACAAAGGGCAAATATGTGTCTGCTTTAGTTTGTTTCCATTTAAAAAATCTTAGCAAATACCACATGAAGGTTCATCTTTGTAGGTGCCAGCATGCAGATCCAATTAAAAGAAGCCTGGTTGCAGTCAGCAGTAACGCAGTCAACAAAATGCTTGAGAAACAGATACATGTATGTATTGTTAGAAAGTGGCATTTGTTACTCGGCTCCATCTCAGGAGTAGCTGTTTGCTCTCACTCCCTGCTGGAATTGGCACTGGGCATGTGCCTCATCCACCCTTGTTGGAAGTGCAGGAGTCTTGTTGGCTTGCGCTGGAATTTGCTCACATAAGAAATGCTTGTAAGGGGTTGTTAATGACTGTGGAGTCTCATATTTTCCTAGAAAGAGGTTTGTTTTTCTTAAACGTTTTATATTGTAAGAATCTAAGCCATGACTAAATGCATTTAAAATATATATATTTTTCTAATTGTGTTTTAGCCCTTGGCTGCCCTCTGTACCTGAAGTAAGGACTAATTGGGAATGTCCCTGTGGCCTTCTCTCACCTGCCAGTAGTGTAGTTCTTGTGTTAACCACTTCTATGAAAAATAAGTCTTCTCTATTTTGCCTCAGTTTTTTCCTGCCTTTGAGAGAAACGCTTCTAGTGCTGTCAACTTTCAAATAACTTCAGTGGAGTGGAGAGGAGAAGCTCAACAATGTTTCATTTTCAGTGTTGAGGGGAATTTTAGAGCATAAAATCCAGCATTCCTTTCTGTGGGTGTTTTCTGTGCAGTCTTCAGAAAATTGTCATTGTATAGTCTTTAGAGATATGGTACCTGTTGTGAGGCTGTGAGTAAAGGACAGCCTGCAGTTTGCTGCTGTCCCACCATCCTTAGGAGATCTCTTTCACTTCGTCTCCAATTCAAATACTCATACACGTTTTATTTTCTTCCAGGTTCTGGGTTCATCATGTGCAGTGGCAAAGAGAATCCAGACAGCGACGCTGACCTGGATGTGGATGGGGACGACACACTTGAATATGGGAAACCACAGTATCGTTTTTGAAAGGCTCTTAATGAGAGGGAACCCAGAGTTAGCTTTTCAGCGATCTTTCCTACAGCACTGCCCTGAGTAGCAGTGGATAATCTGTGTCCAGTCCTACTGGAAATGGCACTACCTTCCCTAGTTCCCATGTTATTTGAGTAGGAGGCATCCCCAGTTGCTGCCTTTGAGATCCCTCTGTTGATGTGGCACTGCTTCAGACATGATTGGTGAAGCCTGTAAGAGAAACTGCAGATGATCAAAGTTAGAGTGTGTGAATTTTGTTTCGTAAGTGATCTGTTGTGTCCATCCAGGTTTCTTCCATATGGATCGCTTTTCCTGCTTCACGGGTAGGAATTGAGTTTATTTTCCACAGGACACCCCTTTGTTTTCAGCAGTGCAGTAAACATTTCAAGTACTATTCACCTGCCACTGTGAGAGACTTGAGGTGTTTTTTTCTTTGATTAGACATTTCATGGGCATAGCTATCATTAGGGGCAGTTTGGGAGGACTTCGCCATCTGGGAGCCAGGCTCTTCAGACACAGTTCTGGGAGAACTGTGGGCAGACTTCTGCCCTGCAGTAGCTGGACAGCCATCCAGGAGGAGGTATTAGGCATAGCTGTAGAGTTAGATTTTATTGAAATCCTTACCAGCCTTTAAGAGTGAAGCTGCAACCATAGCTGATGAAAGATCTCTGTACCTCAAACAGACATAGTGGAATTGTGTAAGTTAGGCTTGCAGAGGTTGAGGAATTGGTTTTCCTCTTCTAAGAGGCTGTGGGTCATGTTGCTGTCAAAATACATTTATATTTCTTTCCACATAAAACAAAACTTTAATCCAGGATTAAAAAGGAAGCTTCTTTGGGAACCTTGCTTGGATACCTTGCCCCTCTTCTTTTGAGGTGTTCAAAGTTGGATTGAGTTTCTTCTGCGTCCCAGCCAGTGTCCCAACCATCTCAAAAGCCTTTCCGCTGTCCGCAGCAAGGCTGTACGTTCCTTAACCCCTTGTGCTCAGGTACACAGAGGCAGACGTTATCCCTTGCACTGGGGAAGAGCCAGGTGAAGCCAAAGAAAGGGAGGCGCTTCGAGGTGCTGTTTTAAAGTGAGTACTGTACCTTTCTAATTTGCTTTTGTTACTTTAGGGGAATCTCAATTTGTGGAAAATACCTGTTCACTTGAGGGCAAGGGTCACAACGAGAGAGGCTTAGAAAGAGGCTTTGTGTGGTGGTGGGTCTACATTTCTACTCGTGCAGCCTCATAAAGCCTCTCTGCATGCTCTCCCTCCCTTAACTATGCCACTGCCCAGCCAGTGCCGTCATCTCCCTGAGCGTTTTGCTGGACAGAAGGTGAATTCTGGCAATGGGAAACTCTGCTGTAATAAGGCCTTATGTATCATTTTACTTCAAGGTGAAATGTGGCCTCTTAGTATAACGTGATGCCATCCACATCAGCAACTTGCATTTGTTCAAAGGAGTCTGGCACCCAGGGTATGATTTTGTTGCATCCCATTATGTGTGGTGGGGTACACAGACTAATCCTTCTGCCTTCGTCTCTGGGGTTGGGGCAGATCAGGGCAGAATGTGTGCTCTGCCCACATACATGTGTGGAGAATGTAGGCAGCCAGCATTCAGGGCACTTGGGGAAGCATTTCAGGCAAATAAAATGAGTTTTAACAGGGAGGTAGGATTGCTTTCTAAGCCCTCTGCCCTGCATAAAACAGGGCTTAAATTGCCCCTCTGTCTCTTTCACTGAGTGATCCTGTGAGGTCAAGGCTGAAGTGATTGATAGAGCAGTGAAATGAAGTTTTCTTACTGCTTAGCCTGTCAGAAACACTAGTTTAATATTAGATTCCACACCATAGAAAAGTGGCGTTTGCCCAAATGGATCCAAACCATTGGTCCATTCAATACTTTGCTAACCATGCTGGTCCATAGGCAGAGCCCCAAAGATGCTGAAGCTCTTTCAGAGCCAGGAAAGCGATGTTGTAGCAGGAGGGTATCAGGGTATTACTTTTCGGTGCCTGTGGGCACTTAATACTTGGTAAGAAGACTGAGGACCTAAGGCCGGGAGACCCAGTTCCTTCATGTGGTTTGGACAAGGTGCTTGCACATCTACTGAATTGTTTGCCCATCTCTAAAACAGGTGAAATTATATTGCTTGTAAAAGCACTTTGAAATTCTGGCAAGTTTCTGTAGAAATGCAAGTACAAAAGCTGATGCCCCAAAGAATAAAGCCTATTTTATCTTTTGAGTGCAACTGTCTTGGCTCCTAGAGCTAAAGTGTTAAGTAGTGACGGGTGTGCAGCCTGCTCAGAAGATTGGTTTCTCTTACAGTCTCTGTTACTGGCTTGCAAGAGAATGGACAGGGTTAGGAGTTGTCTGTACTTCAGTGCTGTTGTTCTTCACATGGGAAGATGGAAAAGATGAGGCTTGTGAAGGTGTAAAGTTATTCTTAAAGGGAGAAGCTATGGCAACACAAAGGATTTCTGTTCACGAGTAAGGTTTTCATCTTTGAAATTGTGTATTCAAAAATGGGCCTTCGGTCACAGGTGCTCTTTGAATCCCATCCTTCAGTCGGCATCACAACCCCCATGTGATTCAGCAGAGGTTGCAGCTAGAAGTGCAGGTTGGGAGAACACTGGTGGAAATCCGGACTAGTGCAAAAACACCTCCTGCAGCAGGCCAACCGCTCGCATTTTGGAACCTAGACTGATGGATAGAAGTATTGAGACAGAAGCAGTGGGTGGAAGGCGTAGCTTTTCCCAAGCAGCAAATTTCCTGTATTCAACCTTTAATGTTCTCCCCTTTTCTCTTTTAGTGGTGGCACACCCAGTACTCGAATAACACCAGAGTTCTCTAAATGGGCCAGTGACGGTGAGTGTGGAATTTGTAAAGTATGAATTTGTGTGCTGCAGGAGGGCAGATAGATATTCCGCATCTTCTGACTGCCAGGCATTAGGCAAATGGTAGAATTGCTCTTGCACAGTAACAGCAGTTACACATGCATGTACATACAATCACGCTATCTTCTTAAAACCTTACAGCACAGTATGGCAGCCAGAAAGAGTTCCCAAAAATGCAACTTTAACTGGTGTGGTGATAAGAGATGGGGGTTGGATTGACTTGCTGCCGTATTACTAAAAGACAAACTGCTGTTTCACAGAGGGAGCCATCAGAGTTTGACTGTGTGATGGTGGTGTTCAGCTGCTGGGGGCTTAAACTTGCGTGAGGTTTTTTCAACTGCTTTCTTACAATATTCCCTTCTTCAAAAGGGTGTGCTAAGACTTGTAGCATGATCTGTTGGGTAGGCCTTGTTCTTGCTGGCCTCTGTAGGGCAAGAAAAGCCTGCAGCTCTGTAGCCTGCACCTTTAGAGTGGGAACTCCAGCATCTGTCCTACTTCATGACCTGTAGTTGAGACTCCAGAGCGAATGAGTGAATGTGAACTTGTACCTTTGCATGCTTTATTTGAAAGCTCATTGCATTAAGGGGAGAGGGGGGTGTTAAACCCATTCAGCTGTTGGGTTGTTTTTTTTTTAATGCCAGCAGCGTTTTAAGTGTAAGCAGCAACCTAGTGGAAATATGAGAATAATAAAACGTGGCGCTTTCCAGCTGTAGATGCCAAATCCATTTCCAAAGCTGGGCAATGCTACTTCAGCTCCCTTAGGAAGGGAATTGAAGCTCAGCGACCTGAAGAGACTTGTCCCAATGATTTTGTTCCCTGTTCTGTTACTCTAATGCTTTGGGCATTTGATTCCCAGTCTTGAAAGTACCTACAAGACATAACTGCTTTCCAGTGGGAGGGGGGTTGAGTAGAACCAGTTTTGCCAAGGGCATGATGATTAAATGGAGAACATAGGATCTCTATCACAGGCATTTTCTTCTGTGGGGTAGGCAATCGCATTTATTTTCTGTGATGTAGGTGCGCTCGTTTCTAGGTGTATTCAGCTTCAGTAACTACAACCACAGAGATGATGAGGAAGCAGCCCTCGTGGCACTTGCTGAGAGCTGTTTTCTTCATACCTTTTATCTAAAGCCACTGTCCTGAACCTACAGCCCAGGGACTGGCCCTAGGACAATTTGTCTGGCTCATCTCTGACTGGTTTCTCACATTCCCCCCCCCAGCACTGGGAAAAGCCACAGCATGGCTGGTAGAGGAGAGCTAGGAGCAGACTCTTCTGTCCTACCAGTTACCTGGCATATGTTTTTCTCCTTGTCTGTGTCAGAGGGTTGTCAGAAAAAAGGCAAAACTGAGAGCAGAGTTCGCACTTTCTAGAAGTACACTTTGGCATGGCAGCTGCATCAAAACTTTCTGAATTAAATCCTGTCTTGAACAACTGGAACATCTGCAAGGGTTGATCATTATCTTCAGCCCAGAAACATGTACAGAGAGAGACCCTCCTGGCCAGACAGGGACACGTAGCATCGGTCTCTCTCTTTCCGAGAATTGACATGAAAATGACTCATCAGGGTCCTCTGCTTCTGAAACTGTAGCCCACTCAGACTATTTCATTGCAGTGACCAAATGTTCTTTTACTAATTTATCCATTTTTCCCTCAACAGAAATGCCCTCAACGAGTAATGGTGAAAGCAGTAAACAGGAGACCATGCAGAAGACCTGTAAGAACAGTGACATTGAAAAGTGAGTGTAAAGTGGATAGCTTTCATTTTCCTCCTTTTAAGGAACGATAGTGTCCCATCTGGTGTTCCTAGAAGCAGTGGTCATCTGAGGGAAGGCGTATTTGAAGCTTTTACCACAGAGAAGGGAAGTTGTGCTCCAACATGAAGCCTGGACTTGGAGCTATTGGTGTCCTGACTTGCTGCTGCTGTGTCCACAGAGGGCCTGTGGCGAGTTCTCCTCCAGATACTTGTGTGGGCAAGTACCCAGTGACAAGGAATTGAGTGCAGCTTTCAAAGGGCTTTTCCATTGCAAATTGTCTTATTTTAGAGTGTGTAGATAGATACAGCCATGCCTTCCACCACATTCTAGTTACGGTGGGTTTTCAGATGTGTTGTGTGGTGTGTAACATCTTAGACTAGAGCTGGGACTTTGGGTGGGAGGTGAAGATTCAAACACATTTTAACCTGACAAAACAATTGGCTTGTCAAGCTGTACTTTGATTTATTTTTTTTGTTCCCCCTGCAAAGTTTCTGCTATCCATGTATCATGGGATCCTGCTTTTGCTGGAGAAGTTGCCTTATTGTTGTGTCTTGGTTTTTGAGGGCAGTCATAGACTCATAGAATTCCTTCATGTGGTCTCTGTTCTTATTTTTCCATGGTACCTGTGTGTTCCACTCTCCATCAGAAGGGAATCCCAGCAGTTCCGTAATCTGGCAAAAGCCTCACTGAGAGAATTTCTTATCCCTTAAGATCCAGATTTCATCTTACCATGGTTATTATCAGAAACAACATTTCAGTTCCTGAATTTTTTACCTGCAGCCCCCCGTTTGATTCAGCAGGTTAAGTCCCAGTGTTTGAATATAGAGTAGCACAGGGGGTCCTAGCCACCTCCTTTCCTGTCCCTTTCTGTTCGCTGGATATCATGCAACCTACTGCAGGGTGGAAAAAAAAGCTGTTTTATCTGCTGTGTGCATTTGAGTAACAGCTTTTCTCCTCATCCTCCTTCTACCTGCTGTTAGGACGACTCACAGCTCAGCCGGATCTGATGATCCAGGCCTCAAACTACAGGCTTTTCACTGCTGCCATGGACTGCATTAATTGGGTTGGGGCAGTGTTTTAAGTTATTGCCTGACATACAATGTTGCCCCTGAGATCAGGTGAGAGACAAAACAGCCTGAATGAGGTGGAAATAATGAGGTAGTTCTGGGTTATAAGCAGATGGCATTTACATTTTGGAGATGAGATCGTTTGGAATGGGGAAAGAACCTGGTGGTAGCATTAAGCTGACTTTACAAAAAGTGGGTTTTCTAATGTAGTTTGTTCTTCTCCTGCCCCTGGTCCTGACTTGAGAGATTGTGTCCTTGGTACAGGATAGGTTGACAATTAGGGGTAACTGGAGAAACTCCCTGCTGCAGAGGAAACTTTAACACTGCTTTACTGTCTCAGCACTTTCCTTTTCTAAGGTTTTTTATTGGCATGTCCCAAACTTGGGCCATCTGCTGGTCAGTGCTCCTTGGTGAGCAGACTTTGACCAAGGATCGCTTAGTTTGGGAGCTCGCAGGTCAGTGGAGAAGCAGCCTTGTCCTTAGAGTGAGCCAACCATTGCATGCTGTCTTGGTGGCAAGGATTCATCCCTTCTGGCCTCATCTGTCAGCATCTGTCTCAGCCGCTGCTCGGCTTCCCTTATGCCTCCTGCCTGTCAGCCCAGCAGCCCCCCACCCTCCCAGATCCACTCCTATTGAAAATCTTTAAACTGCAGGAGCTGAAAGGATTTGACATTTTCCAGAACACTTGAGCTCAAGTGATAAAATTGACATAGCTTTAATAATCTGATCAAAGAGGCTTTAGCTAGCACCTTTTGAAGGATCCCAGAATCCTTTCCAAACAACACTCGCGCTAATGCCACTGTGAAGTGGGGGAGTGTGTGTGCGTCTGCACACCTTGCTTCACAATAACCTAGCCCCACTAAAGCTTCAGTTCTGCAAAAGGTGTGAAAAGTCAGCAAAACCCAATAGAAATGATGGGAAAACCCTTAAAAGTGCCTTGCTGAGTCTTTCCTGTAATGCTGATTTTTTAATTTTTTTTTTTTTTTTTTTTTAAGTAGCAGGGAGAGATTTTTCTTTTAAGGCACTTTTATTTCACTGAGGTTCAGAAATCAAGATGGTGTTTCAGGTGGAGAATTCCTAGCTGCGTTTTTTTTTTCCTCTCCTTTCCTCTGAGATTTGTGTGTGATAAATAGTTTCTGTCCTGCCATTTAAGGAGTCTGAATGCTCTGTGTGCTTGTCTGTGTAGAGGGGTTCTGTTAAATTAATTGATAACAGGGATCAGAGCTAGAAGCCTACAGAAAAGGAGGGGGAAGGGTTTCACACTGTCTGTCTGCTTCTCACTCCACTGCTGAGCCATGATATATGGCGACCCAGCCCAACAGGCTAAATTGATTCATCTCTAGTTCCTGTTTCTTAATCTGGAGCTAAATTGGTTTCATTTTTCTTGTTTTGGGTGGCGCTTACAGGAAGTTTTTGGCAGCATCACTTTACTCCATTGTTTGTAACTTTAATTTTTGCCTTTAAATCTGAGCATTATTGATTGGCATGTTAAACCCTGTGTAGCATCTGATTAGCATTTTTAAAAGTGTCCAGAAGCACATGGTTTACCACCTGTGTCAGCCATGCTCTCCCTTTTGAGCAGCGGCTAATAGAGTTAGCAGTGATCTGTGTATTGATCCTTCTCTCATAAGGATGACGTTCCTTCCCCCTCCCCTTTTCCAAAAATAAGTCTGGGCAGGGAGAGTTGATGTGGTTGGTTTTTAATTCGTTAATACAGTACAGCAAGCGGTCCTCCTTTGGCATGCAGCTGAAGCTCTTTGCTTGAGCCGAGTTAATTTAATCTAAACTTAGGTTTTTGTGGAGGAGTCTTTTGCGTGTAGAATGGCTAGATGGGGTTTGGGATAAGTCTTGTGTTTGTTACCCTGCTCTGTGTGCCATTCCACACCATCTTCTATGGTTTGGGCAGCTTGACTTCACCTGTGTTGTGTTGAACATCAGATGGGAGCCACAGGTAAAGAGAGATGTGGTGCTGGTCCCAGCTCTCCTTCACAGCGATGCTTGGTAGCTCAGGCAGGTTTCTCGCCGTTGACCTCACCTGCATTGAGCAGCCACACGCAATGAGAGACGTGGTGCTGGTCCCACCTCTCCTTCCCAGCGCTGTGGAGTGCCTTAGGCCTGTTGAGTTTTTTTCATCTCACCAATGTGAGGGGTCTAAGAGACACCCTGGCATGCTGAAGGCTCAAGGAGCATCACATTCAGCTGAGTTCTGACCATCTGCTGAAGACCGTAGCCACCATGAACGTATTGCTCAGCCGTTGTGATGCTCCTTTACCTCCACTCAAAATGCAGCTTTGCTCGGAGAGAGCAGCAGGTCCCTAATTGCCCAGGCATCCTCCCTGACTCCTCCACCAACGTCATGCTCTCTGCCAAAGCTCACTCGTCCACAGAGAGCTACTAAAAGCACCTTCCCTGCAAAAAGTCTTCCTTCCCCCTCCCTCCCCAGATGCTGCCCGTGAGGGTCTGGTGCCATTTTGAAACTGAGGTTCCCCAGGGTTAAAAGGCAGCATCTTAATTCAGAGTGCCAATGTTCAATTTTGCTTTCTGCCACCAGACTAGATTGCAGGCCAGCGAGAGAGTCTGGGTTAGTGGCCCACTGGGTCACCTCCCATTTGTTTTCCTCAATTTTGTGTTGTCATAAATTCATTCCAGCCCGTTGTGGTTGATCAGTTTATCTCCGCCGGGGCAGGGAGCGCTGCGAGCATGATATATGGCACAGAGCATTGTAGCCAGCCTCTCCATGAATCACTCCAGCTGTTTGGTGTCAGCCCCAAAGCAAACAGGACCCGGCCGCTGAGCGTTGACTACGATGAGCTCAGTATGGGAAGAGACATGACGTATGAATGTTTATTTAATAATTCTCTAATATTTCCAGCGGAGTGTGGCTGTGCCTTCTGGGGGGGGTGGTAAAAGAGGGGAGGGGAAGGTTGAAGAGGGAAACTCTAATCTGTTGGGGTGGGTCATAAATCAGGCAGACAACATCATTAATCAGGGATGGGACAGAAGTGGAAGGAGGTGGGACTGGAGCTGCCATCCTTGGTGGGAAGGGGCCTGT
>VZRU01001203.1:4913-29524 GCA_013398155.1 Pedionomus torquatus | reverse complement strand
GATTCTGCTTGGCCCCAGCCGCGCTGCCCGCATAATAGCAAACCCGGACACAAGGCTGGTTAAGTGAGTATGCTACCTCCACTATAAACCTTGCAATACGAGCCCACCAAGCATTAAATCCCTTTATAATTATCTTCTTTATATAACACTTCATGCTCATCATGCTTCATTGGATGAGATGCTTGTTGGGTTAAAAAGAAGGTTTTAGAGACAAAAAGCAATTGTGTTTGTTTTATTTTTCTCATCTCTTCTTTCCTCCCACCTCCCCTCTTTCCAGTCCAGCTGTTCTGAAAGCATCAGCTCCAGAGGTGCTCTGGCACCGCAGCACAGGGAGGAGCACCAGTTAAAATTAGACAAAGTTTAGGTTGGGGTCTTCGTAGAAAGAGCCAAGTCTGTGAGAGCAGTCGGGGAGGCAGCAGTGTCTGTCGCAGGGACCGCGCTCCCAGGCAGACGGTAGAAACGGGAGCAGCGTGAGTGTGAAGCCAGAGGATTAGCAGAGCCCCAAAAGGGAAGGAGCCACGCTTAAGCCAGTGTGTCAGAGGGAGACAGAAGCTGTTGTGAATTCGCACCAGAGGATAAGCGCTCCGTAGCCCTTCTCCACAGTGTCACACCATTAATAGGCTTTGGTGGGAGACAAGAACGTTGTATAGCAAAGGCAGAATTAAAAAATTGACTTGAGTCATAAATGAGCTAACCCTTTGTGCTCTGCCTAGAGACAGCATGATGCTGCTGGTGGGTCCACTCCTAGATCAGCCCACGTAAACTGGAGACAGGATCCAGGAAGCTGAACTGAAGCCTGGCATTGTCAAAGCCAGGCTGAGAAAGCTCTGCTGGGCTGAACGCTGCTTGTGTCCAGAATTTTAACTTTATTAGGTTTTAGTCCATCCTTTCAGTAATTCAGTGGTATGTAGTACGTGCCTGTAATGTACACTGGTGTTCAGTGTTGGAAGAGCACACAGGTAGATGTTGCATTTCTTCCATCCTCCAAGTTGTGCTGGTGGAGAGCGGAGCGCTGGGCTGTGTTTCTTTATTCTGCTCCCTCTTTTAACTGTAGAAATGGCTTGTGCCAGTGATGGTCTCAGAAGTTCTTACCGCTGCACCAACTGAAGTCATACCAGTGTCACGGTTCATCGTAGGCTAGTGGTTAACGAAGCTCAGCAAGGCAGGCTGGACTGTACAAGCTTGCACCAGGGGGAAGGTGGTATCTCTGGTTTAGTGCAGCTGTATCCAGAGGTTTGGACTCATTCTCACATCTTGGGCCAGTTTTCTATAGATTTTGACATCTTCGTTTAAGGAGAGACTCTTACGTCTGTTGAACCGGTGATGTTTCAGAACTGAAGTGTCTGCAAACACAAGGTGGCTGCGGGCTTTGGTGGCAGTAGCATCCCTGTCCCATAACTGGGGAAAACCCCAGGGAGGAATTTTATTCCTTTGTTGGAGGTGCAGTTTAAGCATCTTGCCACTTGTGTCTCTTTGCCTGCCCCTTCTTTTCTTTTCTTTTTTTTTTTTTTCCTTAGTTTCAGAAATGCTGTTAACTTTAATTTGTGGAGTTGCTTCCTGGGAGTGAAAAATCGATGGGGGGCTATCGCAGTGTGAAATTCGACTGTCACTATTGAGCTATAGAGTTAGCAAGATGTCTTAGAAGGTAAAAAATAAATCGTGGCCCAGCAAGTGCTCAGCTGTGCTATTTCAAAGGGGATATGAGGCTGATGGTCCGTTAGAGGGTACTTCAGTTAGATGGATGATGATTCCCTGTGAAATATTGGAGTTATTCTATAGGTAAGAGAAACTTTAGCTTATAAAACACAAACAGCTGCCTTCTAGCAAACACATTCTGCCCTTAGATGTGTGAGCAGCTTGTCAGAGAGAGGACTCGTCCCTAAAATTAGCCTGTTGTGTTTAACAACATCTCTGATGGAGCATTGTAGATCCCTCTGTGTTCCTTCTGAAAATACTTTGAGGATGTGACTGTTTATTCACATCCCTTACCTACACTGCAAGAATTAGGAGGCAGGGACTGATTCTTTTTTTAGGAAATGTTTGTGTGGTGCCCAGATGCTCTCAAGAGAAATGTAACAATTATTTTTACGTAGGCTTTGTTCCCTGTTCGGATGGAAATGTTCCTTTGAAGAGCAGAAAAGGGATCGTGTTGTGCCCCATCCGCTGCCAATTTGCTGTGTCTCGCGTGCATCTGTGGAAAGGCAGCCCTGGCCGCCCAGGCCGGCTGCCCGCTGGCCGTAACGGGGCTACTGCTTTCCTTGGCACTTACTGACAATTGTGGCAGGACTCAGTAAGTGTTTGTGCTGTGCCAGCTGCTGGGGGACAACAGGATGGTTGTCATTACGGCCGGCTCTTGGTAGTTTACACATTTCTTAGGCTATAGTTAGTAAGCATAAATATGAAATAGTGCCAAAACAACCCACCCTGTTGGTATTACTTCTCACTAAACCCTGTCTGGGACAACCGTAGAGTCTGCAATTATTTCTCTTGCACTTGCATGCACAGTTGCAGTACTGCTGAGGGGAGCTTACTCTTGCAAGAAGGAGTTTTAAGCCGCATTTAGTCTGAGCTTGGAAAAGATTTCCCAAACAATTTAATGACAGAAGAATTCATTGTGTTTTCCTATCTCCCCTGCCTCCGTAACACAGAACCCGGCACTGCCTTTACAGAAGCAGTGTAATAGTGTAATATAATTAGTGTAGTTTAATATCCGTGTTGGTTTTTTGCCCTCACTTCAGTATCGATGCTTGTCACTCCCCACCACTGCAGGCACTTGATCATATTTTTCCTCTCACTTCTTTTTTTCCTTTTTGACAGCTTCTGTCCCCAAAAAAGCTGCTGTTTCCCCCTCAGTTGCATAAGTGTTCCTGCTTTTCCCTCAGCCAGCTCATGACCTCTCCTTCCTCTGCATTGCTGGTTTCCTCTTCCAGCTCTGGGACCACAGTTGGTTATGTGATACTAATGTGTCGTTGCCTCCTTTAATAGCCTCATGTTTCTTTTTGAAGGCATGATTACCTTAAATGATGCTAATTCTGATCCTTTCTTTCCCCGCAAAGGAAGCAGCCACAGTGTAAAAGTTCTAGGGCGGCAGCAGCAGTTGTAGGAAGCTGCCTGGAGGATGTGTTACCGCACTGCCCTTGAGTACCTCCAATCAGCGGTCATGAATGGAAGTTCTGGAAAGCATATCACCTCCACGGTAAAGCCCTTAAAAGGCTGCAGATGAATCCAAGTGCTGCTGTAGTAACATAGATATTTCCTGTTTATTTCGGCCGTTTGGATGCAGGCCATGGGAGTAGAAGGCATTTCACTGTGCACAGAGCCTGGCCGCATGTCCACTCAGCTGCATGTCCAACCTTCTGAATACCTCTCAGCCCTAGAAATTTGCTATTCCTCTTTCACTTCAGGGGTATTTTATGATTTTGAGCCCTGATCATCCAATCAAAGCTACCAATAATCCCAGACCACCTCCAGGCCACAGTAGGATGACGGGTTACAGCTGCTATAAGTCTTGCAGTAGAAAAATGTACCTGCCTAGCTATACATGGAGCTTGGTCGTAATCCAAGCGTGTTTACTTGGGGAGGCAAGCAAATTTCAGTAGGCTGGAACCTCCACCCATGAGCCTCAGGAGGCAGAAGAGCTGCATTTTCCATTGCCTGCTCTTTGTGGCCCTGGCTCCTGTTAAGACAGACACCATGACACACCTTCACAGATCTGTGAGAAATAGTTAGGATCACCAGGATGAAGGATACGTTTGAAAAGTCAGCTGAGATATTAACACATTAGATGGGTGATTATTTCTATTTGGGAACTTTGTTTAGAGATGCATTTTCTAACTCAGCCCGTTTTGTCTCAACAGAACCTTACTGCAGCAAAAAATACCCTTTTGTAGCATTGGCTTTTTCATTTATCGCCAAAGCTGCTCCAGTAAAGCAACGGGATTGCATTTATTTTCTCTTTGGAACAGGGGACATAGTCTCTAAATCGAAATCAGAATGACCCGTGCATTCTTTCTCCCAGCTTTCATGTCGAACCATAATTGCTCAAATGGCACATTTAAAATTTTGGCGCAAGCTCAGACTTTCACTAGCCGCCTTTTTAAATCAGTCCCAGTGGCCAGCGGATACTGCGTAGCCCTACAAATGCATCTAAACTTGCTGACTCCGAGGCTCCTTCCATTCGGAATGATCAGCGGTGCCATCTGTCTGTGTTTTGATTGGGGCTGGGCACATGTGTCCCAGCGAAACACGGGCCAAAAAAAAGAGAGCGAGCGAGAGCCAGCGCCTGAATTTACTTCCCGCTTCTGTAAAGACATTGTTGGGCTCCGTGTTACGGAGGCGGAGGAGATCTGAAAGCATAATGAATTCTTCTGTCGTTAAATTCTTCAGGGAATCTTTACCCAAGTCCCTACTAAATGCGGCTTAAAATGCCTTCTTGCAGCAGTAAGCTCCCCTCAGTAGTGTTGCGACGGTGCATGCAAGTGTAAGAGAAATAATTCCTCTGTGGGGAAAAAAAAAAGAGACAACAGTTTTGGTTTGCATCAAGATGAAATTAGTCAGAAGCAAACTCTGAATTTGGCAAGCAGATGCCGGTATTAACAAGTTGTGCAAGCAAGTATAAAATAGAGGCGCTCGTGACTGAGAGCGGCTCGGCGTCGTGTGTGTGTGCCCTTGCATGCACCCCGCTCCAAATTCACAACTTAGAACACGGAAATTAGAATGGGGAACATTGCATTATTCATAACTTGGCAACCAGAAGCCAGGGCACTTTGCCAAAATAAACTATTCTCTATAATTACAGGTGAAGCAACATTCTTTAATATCTTACAATACAAAAACATACATTAATCAAGGAAAGAGGGCTTTTTTTTTTTTCCTAGAGGACAATAAATTAGCATCCTTGCCAATTTCCTCAATACACGTGACAATGTTTTACAGGATTATAAGTCAGCCTTTTTAAAGGAGGTTAGTCTAAAAACAAATAAACCCAATAAATGAGATTTTTTAGCTAAATGAAAGGGAAGACAGCTCCTAAAATGTTGATGTCTTGCCAGAACATTTGTTTTTAGCGCTGTCACTCTCACCGACCGAGGGTCTGAAACTTCATGCGGTGCATTTTGACACGGCTGTGCTGCAGACAGCTTTGCTGGACACTTCGCTGCTGCCAGAGATCTGGCTCTTTCTGCCACAGCCAGCTCATCTAGTGAAATAAAATCACAGCGCATGGTGCCAGTCCGGTAGTTCTGGGGTGATTCGCAGTCAATCTGCCACCAGTGCCTCACACTGGAGTTCTTTCAGAGGCTTCACGTACTGACAAGCGCTTGAGCTGTCTCCGTTCCCCTTTAAAGCCGCCTGTGACTTTTCTTTTCAAATCTTGTTTATGAATGTAAGTGATTTGCTTGTTGGTAGCAAACTTTTTCTTTTTATTATTTTTCAGCTTCGCATTATGTTCTGGCACTCTGGTAAAGTGCAAAAGGCCTTTTTGTCTGTGTATCTCACGTTGACTTCAGTAGTGCTCACCCCCACCTGCCAAAAGAAACTCTCTGTATTATTGCTGTAGCGTTTGCTGCGGGTGATGCTAGATTGAAAGAGGGGGCAGGTTCTTTCACCAGGTTGAAAACAGAAGCAGTTCTTGTCCCAGAAGACTTAGGGTTGCTTTTAGTTAACGTTTGAAACTCTGATAGCGGGGGCGTTGTGTTGAAGGCAAGGTATGAGTGAGAGCCAAGGCAGCAGCATCGTGGTGCTGTGCCGTTCTGCAGCGTTACCGGTGTCACAGCGGCTCTGCGCAGCGTGTTCCAGCTTAATAAAACACGGTCTCTTCTCTGAAGAACTTGCCCTCTCACCCAAACGTAAATTGGCTATGAGAGAAAGCTTGCAATTAAATGATTGTGCACTGACGTTGGGGTCGTTTTTTGGATCATTTTATCAAGTCTTGAAGATTTGTGCCCCGCAAAGCAAGGACTGCAGCAGGCTTTCCCTTCCACCGTGCAGTAGTGGTTACGTTAATTGTCATCTGTGGCCATGGTTGGATGTGGCCAGGAGCAATTTCTCTGCTCCTGGAATCTTACTTTAGCTTGACTCTGCCTTCAAAGCATCGACCAGTCTGTTCCTAATATTTATGATATGTAAGCTGCTGGCGACCTGACCTCTGCCCCTGGGTGCGGGGAAATGGCATGTATGTTCTGCTGGGATCAGGTTCGGATGCACTTCGGATGAGGGAAGATAAAGGCTTTGTTTAAAAATAAAGACATCACTCTCGGGTCTGTCAGTGGTACTGTACATTTTCCCCTCTGCCGCTCTGTGTTTACAGGCGTACACAAGCAAAAATAAATGCATGAGGAAGAGAGAGGAAGGTCAGAATATCAAGTGTCAAAAGTAGCCTATGAAATTTTATTGGTGGTGCATTTAATCAGCGCTAAGCGTTTTTTACAAGGTACATACTACAAACAGTGGAACTGTAAAAATTTATGGAATGCTGTGTACAGTGTGGCCGCTTATGAAGAAAGGAAAATTTATATCCAGTTGAAATAAACCAAAGGGGAATGTTTTATGGAGACTCCTCAACAGTGGGGTACATCGAGTGAGTTCTGTATATGAGGAGGATGGGGAGCTTTGAGGGATTTCCTGATCTTTGAGGTGTTTTTCTGCTTTTTCAGCAGCTAACAATGTGCATCTCAAATAAGCAGGATGCTGGATGCAGTAATGGTGCGCCAGTTTATTTTTTTTTCCATAGAATGGAAAGGAAACACAAGTGAACAGCTGCTACTGGTATCTCTGGTACGAGGCTCTTGCTCTTGGGCTCGTTCCAGTCCAACAGTTTCTTGAGCAGCCCTTAATATCCAGCTGGGAAGGGTTAACTGAAGCCAATCACTTTGACATCAGCGTTTTTTTGTTTCCTTTTTGGTCCAGTATTTTGTTGATGATAAAGCACAGACTTAGTCAATTGAGAGATTCCAGAGCTGCAGAATCAGAGATAATTTAATTAACGGAATTGCTTGTGATTGCCCACTGGGACAGCGGGTAGGAATTGCTCGATTTAATTTGGAGAAACAAAGATCACATGCATGCTAATGTTTGACAAATAACCAGCGTTTGGGTTTAAGTTTTTTTGCAAAGGAGCCGGGGAGGCAGCCAATTCCCAGGGGCGATTTCCCAGGAGGCAATTGCCGAGTAACAGCTCACAGCTACAGATAGGTCCTTTTTCCTCTTCCGTGGTATTTTTTTGCCCTTCTTCTGGACTTTTACCTGCACGGAGCAAGGATTTGCTCAGCAGAAGAAAGTTTGCTCTTATTTTCAGTAGAAAAACACACATTGGGCATGAAGATTATCGCGTGCTGTCTGTCCAGTCTCCTAGACTTGCTCCCTGGTACCCAACATCTTCAGCGGTGACTGTCAAGTTGTTGAAGAATTGCCCACAAAGTCCAGAGAGAAGTGTGGGACCAGCCTTCCTCCGCAAGGAGCCCTCCCTTCATGTTCTTGCTCTTGCATAAACATTTTCACTCGGGCTCCCCTGTTTGTGGTCATGTAGGTCCACAGTGAGTAGAGCATGGATATGCCTGTGTCATGATACCTTCTCAGCCAGGGTGGACAACATGGGTATCAGTGAGGCTGCTTGCACCTGCATGGTTGGAGAAGCACCAGCGGTGGGGCTCAAGGCACAGCTCGTAGCAGCAGTTGTGCTCAGCAGGTCTCTCTGGAGGCTGATAAATGACGTTATCCAAACACGTCAAATCAGAGCGCTGAGGCGCAAAATTGTTAAAAGAGTCCTCCTACATCCAGCGTGAGGTCAAGGCAAAGCCAGGCGAGCAGGGCTGTGGAAGCCAATTCCTTTTTCCCTGTAATTCCCTCTGCCTCCCTTGGCAGGGTAACTCGTACACAACCGTACCCTCTCTGTGGAGCTTGGCTTTCTGACCCTCGCTCCACCCTGGCCTTACCCTGTAAAAAATCTGCACGGGCTGCTCCTATCTGTGTCCGGGCAAGCTCACACGAGGTGTGCACGCAAGAGGGAAGCCTGAGGGAGTTCCCAAGATTGCTGCTGCAGGAAGAGTTGCTCCAAGGTGATGCTTATCTTTAGGATACAAGCAGCAGGTTGACGGTAAAACGTCGCTAAATGGAATGGCATGTGTCCCAAGTGTGCTGGCCACCACGGGAGCCAGACACATGGGAAGTGACTCTTGTCTTTATTCCATCCCTGGAGGTCGTTCCAGTTTCCTTTATTTACTAATGTTCTCCCTATTTCCCTTGACCTCATTTCCTTTGGGTTTTCGGAAGCAACCATGCAATTATCGCTCACTTTGGGTTGACCCTTGGCCACCACGTCCCTGGCTGCTGCTGCTCCGGGAGGCTTTCCTGAAATCTCAAGTGCAAAATACTCACTCGTGGCCAGAATCTCTCTCTTGTGAGATGGGAGCTGCATCTTCGGCACTGTGCCGTGCGTCAGGATTTGTCCTGAGAGCACACTTGGCAAGGAGAACATGGACTTTTAACGCCTGTCACAGCTGAGCTTTGTTCAGCGCTGGGAGATACCGCCGTGGCTAAAGCTCCCTCTCTTACCAATGCACCCCAGTCTTGTTAATAAATGTATATTTAACAATGTCTGGAGCGTATGAAGTGATAATAACTAAATCAATACCTCCCACATTGATTGTCCAGGATCCCTACAGCGTGACGCACGCAGTGGTGCGGTAATTTTCCAGCTAACTAGCACCCTGATCTACAGCCCTCCTATTGATTGGCCATTGTATCAGGCAGCCTCTGAGCATTATTGCTTATACCTCTATTCAGCCTCCTTTTCTGATTCATTCGTTTATTACTGGACAGGTGCGATTATCTCAGAGACTTTCCGAAATTGGCCGATGGGGGTCAGCCATTTAGACTTCTATAAACAAGCCATTTTCTATCCCTTCCAGTTGTTGCAGAGGCAAATTTTTCTTTTTCAAGCCTTGACTGTTACTGGGCTGGGACTGGGGATGAATTGGCCTTTGCTTGGATGTGCTCAAGGATTCCACTTTTCCCCATCCTTGCTGAGTCACCTGCCCTTCTCAGGAGGACAGATAGCTCTGTGGATAGTAACAGGAAAATTTAGCAGGAGTGACGTTCTGCTTGCCACTGGCTTTGGGCAGGAGCCACACTCACTGCTTTTTAAAACTCCAGTACCTTTATGCATGCAGGAAGGAGAAATGGGTTCCAGAAAGTCAAATTTAGCTGCAGCCTTCATCCAGCATCAGCTTGTTGATGGGCCAGACCAGAAGGGAAATAATTTTCTCATCCAACAATGGCCTTCAAGCTATAAATAAATAATTCTCTTTCTTCCTTAAGCTGAACTAACATCTTTCTAGACTTTCTTTGAAAACACTAACAACTCTTCCTTGAGGGTGAGAACCCAAACTGGGAGATGATAATGATTTACACCAATGAGCAGGAGTGAGTGGGTGTTGCACAGCGGGGAGTGCTGTCTCCTACTGAAGCTCTTTCATTTTGCTCCAAAGAATATTTATTGATACCAAGACTTGAATCCACAGTGTCCCTGTCCCCAGGCAGTCCTCACGCACTAGGCTATCACGGGACCTGTATTTCTTTGCCTTTTATGTAGTTTTGAAATTGTTACCATTTCACAGCAACTGTCATTTGCAATGAATCTGCTTCTGATGAAGGTCTCACCTCAGTTAGCTCGTGCAGAGTGTCTGATCTGTACAAAGGTAGGAGTGAAGTTGGAGGAGCTTTATAACACTGGTACTTAACCATGTGCACTCCTGCAGCTCCAGTGCCTTCTGAAGTGTCATAATTAGAAAAATCACTCAAGATCTTTTCAACTCACTCTGTTTCCAGAGCCTTGGGAAAAGCCAGCAGAATCCCCTCATGGGAGATATCTCAGGTCCCTCCCTGCGTGCCAGCGACAAGTGACTAATGAACAAAGGAGTGAGTCTGTGCGTGCAGCGAGAGTGCTGAGATTGCAGCTCGCTTTATTGGTTGTAGTAATTCCATCAGGTCCGTGTTTTAGCCACCTGTTGGTGAATCATCCTCTAAAAAGGTAGAACGCGTAGGTGCTGTTGTGGGTTATGTTGTGGTTGATGCAACTTCTGATGGCAAGTTCTTCAGGTTCTTCCGGAGTCTGCTTGGACAGGGCTAAAATTCACTGACAGACATCAAAATAGCTGGTTTGTTTTGTTCTTTCGCAAGATTGAAAGCCTTAATGTTAGTGCAGTACTCTGAATCTTTTCTGGGAAACGCTTGAGGGCCCTTCCCCATGTCTGCACTATGTAGAAATAGGATTTTCCAGCATGCTGGAGTGACACATCCTTGTCTATAATTCTCCCTGCATCTTGCTAAGCGTTGCTGTCTGCCCTTGCTTTTAGGTTGGCAAGTCGCTCTTTTCACCAGCCTTGCAGAGCACTTGCCTGCCCTCAGCACAGCACTTCTGTGACAAAAGAGATAATGTTGCCCATCAAAAATGACCCTAGGAAATGGGAAAGCAGACATTGTAAAGCTGCCTTTATGGCCAGTCTGTTGGCACAGTGTCCATTGCTTTTGGTTTCTTCTGGTGGGTTTTTTTCAGTATCAGAACCCAAAAAGCTAGGGCTTTCTTCAATATAAAAGCATTGTGTTGATCCCGTGTAACGAGCTGATTTTGTGTTTCATAAGGTCGATGGCCAGCAAAGATTCTCTAAGGGGAAGAGCAGCTCCTGTTGCCCACAGAAAGTTATCTCAATGTACAGAACTTTGTCCAAAGCCCCCAGTGAATCTCTTAAGGGAGACAAGAAAAGAAGCAGGAAACAAACAAAAAAAAAACAACCTAAAAAATTTGTTCTTTAAATGTCCGTCTTGTGGAAATTTGTTCTGTATGAAGTTGGCGACCCCAGCCCTGATGTCTTCTGTCGTGATGTGTTTGGACGTGTTTAGTAGAACACCTCAAAGAATTCCCACTGGGCTTTTCAGGAATTCTTCTTCACTACAAACTGGATGTATTAGTTTGAATGTTGCCATTTCCTGTGCGGTACCAGTTGTGGGATCCTTTTTCCCCTGAACTTTTAACGATCTTGTGTGCTCGGTGATGCTTACTCTCCATCATCTTTTGCAGAATTACAGAAGACTCTGCAGTGACAACATTTGAAGCGTTAAAGGCGCGTGTCCGTGAGTTAGAAAGGCAGCTTTCCCGTGGGGACCGCTATAAATGTCTCATTTGCATGGTGAGTAGCACTCCACTTGTGGTAATGCATCAGAAATGTCTTGGTATCTTTGCTGAGGAGGGGAGAAGCTTTCTTCTTTTTTGACTGGAACGCGAGAGCTCATCTTTTTCCCTGTACACCAATTAGCCTTCCAAATGAAGGTGCTAGGTCTTTTCAGCAATTGAAATTCCTGTATGCCTTACGTTGTTCCATTGGTATTTGTAGCTGTCCATCTGTATCAGGGGCAAGAAAGCACCAACTTGGAAAGACTTTCAGCCTTCCTTTAGAAAACTCCCAGATTGCAGCATCCTTTTCCTGTGTGTGCAGATTTACATACAGAAGAGAGAGCAGAGTCTGTGCTCTGAGACCCACCACATGATTTGAGAATGGGAATGTTTCCTGAGTGTTTAAAAGTTGTCAATGTCCTGGTTGCTCTGTGGTGATGCTGTGGCCATCTTAAAGAAGGGCAGCAGCTCCCTCTGATGGTCTGAGCCTGCAAAGCTTTGCATCCATTAGGTTTTTATTTTGCTGATAGAGGGAGAAAATTCCGCTTGGCGAAGGGCTCCCTCTGCAACTTCACCTTGATGTGTGGTGCTCTCTCTCCCAGCTCCCCACCTGTGGGTATGGGAATGCAGTCCCCCTCTCTCATCCCACGGGAGGGAAAGCAGCTTGCTGCTCATTTCCAAAGGTTTATGAGCAATGACAGAAAATTCTCGGCAGAAGGCATGTTTGCTGAAAGAGCAGCAGCATTCTTGGGATGTAGTTAAGCTGTTCCTGCAGAGCTAAGAGTTGTGATAAGGGTTAATCTTACCCTGTCACTAGTTTTTGTGTGATCTGGTGACCTTTCTGATGAGAATAATAGCAGGTGGCCACAGCAGTTTCAGATGCTCTTGCGATAACTGTGCTGAACCGGGTCACCACTTGAGTGGATTATGGGCTTCCAACAGGAGTTCTGGAAAGCCAAAAAAATGGACCACAGGAAACTTTCTGCCTTTCCTGTACAAACATTACAAAAATACAAATTTTCACAGTACACTAACTTACTTTTTTTTTTGTTACCCACAAAGAAAGGTATTTTGATGGGGTTGGGAGCAAAGAATCGGTAGATCACTGTTGTGGAAATAACCTGTTTGCTTCTTCTCCCCAGGACTCCTACACAATGCCCCTGACTTCCATTCAGTGCTGGCACGTGCACTGTGAAGAATGCTGGCTGCGGACTCTGGTGAGGCTCTTGGCTACTTTCTTGTTGACTTACAGAGTTGTTCCCTCTCTTCTGGGACACTTGATTTAAATCACCACTGGGAAAAGTGTTCTTTTGCTTTGTTTTAAACGCTCAGAGTACTGTGCCTGCAGACTTCCCAAGGCTTGCTGTTTAACACCCCGCTCCAGCTTTGACTTGAACGAGTTCTGTTTGAGTCATGACCGAGGTGCAGCCCTGCCCCTTGCTTGCTCCTCTGCGCTGTGGGGACAGTCATTGCTCATGTAAGAGCTCTGTGCTGGGGACAGCCGTGTCTTACGGTAATTTCCTGTGGGGCCGTGCAGAGAGGTAAAGCCATGCGAATGGAGGCCAAATCCACTGAGATTTCTTGGAATGGGTTGCTTTTGAGAAACCTAATATTCCCCTGAAGCAAAGGGAATCATCTTCAGGATAGATGATATGGAAGGGAGCGTTTATGAATATGAATCTGTATTTTTCAGATTATTTGAAATAGAACTGCACAGTTTTCAAGCGTATGCTATTCTGTTTGGAAGATTGGGGACTACTTTGAATATTGAATAGGTGACCCAGTGCAGTAGTAATTTATACATGTATTAAAGGACATCAGGTTAAAATTTACAGTGTTATTAAATAGTGTTTTCCTTTCCTGTGTTAAAACTGCAGGCTTTATAATCAGCCTTTAATGTCCCCTGTGCAGCTGATTTTCAGGCTTTCATTTTACTCAGGTTGGGGAGTGGAATATAGTCGGTTGTGCTTTCTAGTTCTCCTGTTAGCAAGATGATACAGTGTTGGTTTGCAAAAATGTAAGGGAATGCCACTCCTAAAAACCTGTTCCTGTAAGGTATTACCAAATCTAGTTTACAGAACGCATTGTGTGCTTGGAATTACGATTAAGCTGATCATGCTCCTTTAAATCTTGCCTTTTAAAAGTCTTGTCCAAGAAAACTTACCAGGACGGTGAAGTGCCTGTGGGCTTGAGTACTAATAGCAACTCAATAACTTGGCAATCCCTTGGGCTGTATTTTATAGCTCTTCAGTTACACCCCGTCACTATTTAGATTATACAAGCTTTTGTAAACATTTTAGCAGCATGTTATAAAAGACACATATGTGGGTACAGAGCTGTGAGGTGTTTAGATAAACGTGTGCTCTGCCACCTTTGCTAAGCGAGGAGTAATTTTGTCCTTCAGCAGTGCTACAAGCAGAGGATAAAAAGCTAATTTCTTTTTCATTTTCTTTGCTCTGAAGTCTTTGTCCTCTTCTTATCCCAGTAGCCTCAAGTCATCTTCTAGATCTGTGGCACCGATTTCAAGCTGTTCTTAAGCTCAGCAGCAACTTAGTTGAACTTGAGTCAGGCGCCTTTGTCTCATGTACAGTGGTCACGGCCACTCCTGAGGAGCGGGGAACCCCTCTCTGGGTGCTCAGGGGTTGGCATTTACCCTTGCAGGGTGGGGAATCATGTCCCCACCTAGATACCCATGAGGAAGGTGGGGATGGAGCTGGCTGTGTGCTGTCTGCACATGGCTCTTCTGCCAACCAGGCAGGCAAGATGGGAATAGTCCAGCACGACATCATGTTAGGAGTTGGCACTTGCATAGGGGAAGCAATTAATAAGTGGCTACTCATGTGTTCCCCAGTCCTAGCCTCTCCCTGCAGCCCCCAATTTATTAAACTAGGCCTTTTCACGAGGCATGCTTGCACTCCCTCCCGTCTCAAAAAAAAAATCTCCCAGCCTGTGTTCGCATGTTTCTAATGTAACCATTAAAATGTAGCCCGAAGACAGCAATAAAAACCCTGGAACGCCTTGGTGCTTTTGTGTCTTGATCAAAGTCAATGTGTGTAATCTCGTTAAGACTGCCCTCCTTCCCCCCTCCTTTTTTATGAATTTAATGGCATACAGCAGCTGGGCTCAGTGTTTAATGCTCACCAACCTGCATTGTTCTAATTAAGGTATCTCCTTTTATTTCAGGCACAAAAGAGACTCTTGTTTTTTTTAACAAGCGAGGAGCTGTGGGATAGTGTGTGTAATAATCGCTGCTGTTACCTTTCCCTGGGTATAAAGCTGGCTCCCCAGCGGGGCGGGAGGAGGGAGCCTACGCGTGCAGCACACATGGAAAGACTTGGCTGGGGGGAGAGGGGCAACATTTTTCTTCTGTTGTGCAATAAACAATTTGTTGGAGTTAATAGGAGTTGGGGCGGGCGGGTTGTGTTGGGCTTCCGGCCCCTTTTGAACATTCTGGAGATCTGCCATCCCTGCTGGTGAAAAGTCCCCTTTCTCCTGTGCGCCTGTGGTTTATGTGCCCAGCCGAGATCTAATATTAAATGAGAACGTGAGTGTGTCTGTGAGAGAGACAGGGAGGACCGTGTGTTGAACAAGGCCCTGGAACGGCAGGCTCAGAGTGCCTGGGAGCACTTCTAAACCTCTGTGGGGTATTGAAGATGGAGAAATTTGGTGCTGGCATCTGTCTGTGGACTGGAGGAGGTGAAGTGTTTTTTAAAAGGTTTAAATATTTTCTAGGATACGATGCTGTAACGTTCTGGGCGTCTCTAGTATCGTGTGACTTCCATGGTGTCTATGGCACTGATGAGGATTAAATCTTTAAAGCACTTAGGCTTCCTGAAACGGAATATTTGGATTTTTGGCTCTTGATGTCCAATTCCAAATTATAACTGTTCTGTTGCTATGGGAGAGGGGGAGACATTTTTAACCACCAACTCTACAAATGGCTGCTGGGCTCTCTAGCTTAGGTAACGTTTTACTAGAGCTCAATGCATCAAACCAGCTGCAAGTTCTGGGGACCCACTGGAGCAGGCTCCATCTCTGTCTCCTGTTGCTGTGCTGGATTAACATGAAGGAAAGGCTGGGGTCACAGAAAGGGACCCTGGAGATGGGAGCAAGAGAACCGAGATCATGGTGCTTGCTGAGTTAGCCAGCCCTTCAGCGTCAGCAGAAGCTGCTTGGTTAGATGGTCATCATCATGGAGGCCATGGAGAAAGGGAGAAACCATCTTTTACTCAGCTTCAGGACGTGAGGAGTTGAGTGGTTTCCTTTCCTTCCTTTTGCTCTGTGAACAGAACCAGTCTGTCTGAGGGCTCTGGTCCGGAGGACACAGGCTAAAGGCGTGCATACGTTGTGGGCAGCTCTGTGGTTGTAGGCACTGCAGCAATAGAGGCAGCAAGAGGAATACAAGGATGTGTTGCTTGATGCTATGTGATCGTGCCTGGGTTCCCAGGAAATCATACTACCTGATTTGTCAGCTGGGTTTGTAGTTTATATTGCTGGGTCAAACCACACCAATGAGTTTGCTACTACCTACTTGCTGATTGTGTGGGGCACTCAACACTGACATTTTTCATCCATCCATCCTGCATGCAGAGCGCTGGTTGCTTTCTTCAAGTTATGCAGAAACTGGGATGGTAGCCTGGAGTGTCTTCCCCATGATCCCTTTTGGAACCCCCTGAAAACACGTACAGGTCCTTCAAAATTGGTTGCAGAAGGGAGGCTTAGCCTGCGCAGCGGGAGAGGGGCGTCATTTCCCTAAACATTGACCCTCCTTGCAGTGGGTGTCCTCAGTGGGTTGTTGGACTGCAGCCCTGAGTCACTGGGTGATGGGGGATGAATCTCCCTCTGAAAGAGGCTTGTCTGCCCCTTCTCTATCCTTCCCCATTAACTGTGAGGGACCCTACAGCTAGTAGTGGGTGAGATTAATATTTTCCTTCTCCTGGGAAGAGTGTTCTGACAGTAGAGGTTGGCAATCTAGTGCAGTGCTTTGCTGGGGAGGTTTGGAGCCTCCATCCTTGGACGTTTGTGAGAACAGGTTTGATGTGTGTCCATTAGCAGTTATTTAGATTGAAGTGATCTCACCTAGGGAATGGGTCAGTGAGTTCTTGATGTCCCTCTGAGCTGTAATTCTGTGATCTCCCAAACCCTGGTATCCTTCCTTTTGAAGTAAATGGAGTTGAGGCAAGTCAGGTTGTTTGCCAGTGATGGAGCTGTTGGTGGATTTAGGCATGCAGGGGCTGAAAGAGGGCAGGTTGATTTGAGCAGGTGTAGTTTGCTGAGTTTGCCGCATCTCCTGTACAGCCAGATTCAGCATTTCCTATGAGTATTTGCTGACCCCAGGTTTGTACTTGCCTCTCTTGGGCTTATTTGAAAATGTCAACTGCAAAAGCAAGAAAAAAAAATCTCTTCTAGAAAGCCTTCTTCATGGCAGAATGTGCTTCCAGGGGATCCATCGATAGATATGTATGCTTTTCAGTTGACACATTTATATCTCTGGTAGATGACACTACTATGTTCTTAGCCTTGTCGCTTTTTCTAGGCTGTAATACTATATATCCCGTGTGGGCTGCAGGATTTTTGTAAGAAACAGCGCAGACACAGAGCAATCCTTCTGGGTGATTCCTTAGTGCTTTCAGCAATGTTGGAACCTCCTGAGTCAGCAGCTACATGCAGGATGCTACGCTTGGTCCTTCATGATGTTCCCTTCTGCCGTGAGGTTGTCCAGTTATTTATTAACATATTTCAGATTTGGCTTCCAACAACCTGTGGGCAGTGAGCTCCACCCTTTGAGGAGGCTCTGTGAAAAGGGACGCTCTCCTAATTGCGTTAACCCTGACAACTGGAGGTACCCCACACTGGCATTGGTGGACGGCTGCTTCTCTGGGAATCAGCACTTGCAGAGAACTCCACGTGCAGGCATGGGGAGAGGGGCTGTCGACTTGATTGAGAACTGGATCTTGGAGTTCTGTTCCTCTCCTGGCAGAAGCTGGCGCTTGGTTTGGGTCCCTCCCATCATCTCTCTACTTTGGTTTTTCTTCCTATAAAATAGGCAGGCTTTGAGCCCAGGTTTGACGGTGGCACTGCGTAGGTGAAGTTGTTCTGTGTGTGTGTGTTTCTCTCTATTCTTCATGCCTGGTAGCGTATTCTGCTTGGAAACTACCCATTTTTAGACCCACAGGACAGCAGGAAGTGCCTAAATCCTTCCTTTTGAGTTTTCTTGCTTTAGCCAATTTATTGCAGACGTCATGGTTTGTTTTTTTTTTTAAGAGGCAACTTTAAGACAAAATACTCCAATCCTTCCTGGCACCATGTGAGCCCTAACGACTTCTCAACATCTCAGCTCTCGTTAATGTATTTTTCAAACTACTACCCCAAGTGATTAGCCTATATTGTGGATCAATCACTTGCCAAATTTTAATTAAGAAAGGAGGAGAAAAAATAAACTCCATCCTGGTTCCAGCTCCTTTTCTTTGCTTTGTAACAGCCCTGGAGCAAACTTCTTGCAGCCGACTTTTATAAACCCCTCAAAACTGGGGTTTATAATGGAAAAGCTGAGGTGGCCTTTACTCTAGCACACGCAGCTATAACACATCAAGGCTTTTCCATGAAGCTATGATGAAAGGAGCAGAAGGACCTGGAAAAAAAGAAAAAAAAAAAAAGAAAGAAAGAAATGGCCGACAGGTGGGACTTATTATTCCACAGCATTTTTATTTCAAGGGAAAAGTTTAGTAACCCCAGCTGGCAGGTGAGCGGTGGGGGAGCAAATGCTTTTTCATTTTGCCTGTGCCAGCATGTGTGTGTGTACAAGCTTATGTGCCTCTCTACAAGAGAGGAGAGCTTAAATGCTCGTGCCCATAAATGTTGTACACCTACACCGGAAAGTCAGATATAAGGAACAAGGTTCTAAGCAATTGCAATCCGAAAAGAAAAAATCAGGACTTAGTTCTGAGTTTAGTATATGTGCAAAGGATGACAGTTTTATTTTAAAGAAAAAAAAGAAAAAGGCTTCCCCAAGGGTCTAAAGCCATTATTTTTGCTTGAACTGTTTAATACCAAGTGTAAGTACTAGGGAAACCTGGAGACCTGTGCCCAGCTCCACATGCAGCGTTCAGGCTGGGCTGCTGAAGGGCTCCGGGATGCCATTGTTGCATCAAGCTGCAGGTGAAGCAACATCCACCACCTGCATCAATCTTCAATTGCATAGCTTTTGCAGAAAATGGGTCAAGCTACATATGGTTGGGTTCTGCCTTCTGGTGTGGTCAAAAACTTGGCCCTGGCTGCCCACATGCAGCCCTCAGCCTTCAGTGGGGAGAGCAGATCCCCCTAAAGCCATCAGGATCTGGTGCAGAAAGCAGATCTCCAGGACAGAGATCCTGGGATCTGGCAGGATAAATTCACCCATCTCGCCTTTCCCTGTGGTGTGAAGGAATTGGATACCTGACCTTGCTTTGCCACTGAAGAGAGGAGCAAAGGTGCGGTCAGTTTAATCAGGCTTGTTCTGCCATCCTGTGGGCTGAGCATGGAAGGCTTGGGCTTATAGTGAGCACCTGTGCGGCCTTTTGGGCAGGGTGGTTTTCCAGGAATCTGTCCTGAAGTGTCCCACATTGAGCTGTGGTCTGTGTTAGTGAGGTTGCCCTTGATGAGGGTCACTCACATCTGCCCACAGCTGTCTCAGTCCACCTCCAAATCCTGGAATGGAGCGTGATGCAAAACAGTGAGATGGCAGCAGCTGAAATTGGCTTTTTAGTGCTCTTCCCCACCTGCCAACAGCCAAGCATCTCCCAACTTCAGCAGAGCTAAAGGGAAATAGCTGCTGAAGTGCTTTCCAGCTTTGCACAGGAGCACTGAAGAATAGGAGGGCATGGGTTTAGGTGGCAGCAAGCGCTTCTCTTCACGCTTCTCCCCAGGCTGAAGGCAGGCCCAGGATTTGATGGGTCAGGAAACTGGTCCTGCAGAAGGTACCTCTCCCAGGTGCATTTTGCCCAGAGAGGCAGAAGCTCCAGCAACTTGGCTGGATGTTTTGCCTTCTCTTGCCAATAAGCTGTGCCTGTCTTGGGAAGCAGAGCATGGACACAGATGTGTGACACATCTGGAATGCCTTACCATCCCCATGTACACTTACTTCTGCTTGTCCGGGCACACGGGAAAGCTTGAATGGGCAGCTGCCAACTGCTGCCCCTTTGGCAGCATGCTGTGGATTAATACCTCCACACCCCCCTGCCACTTGCCCTGGGACCTTCCAGTTGCAAAGATGATGCCAGGAGGCCAACCAGATGCAACAGGCGCCTCGGAGGACCAGGAAACTGCCTGGTGATGCGGGGACTGGATTGAAACAGGCTGTTTTGTGGTATTTGCATCCAGATTAGTGAGCCCCTCCTTAGCAGCGCTGCTACATAGCAATGGCTTCAAGGATGCCAAAAGGAGTAGATACTTAGATTTTGCTTTCCTATCTGTATAGCCACTTCTGGAAGATTTTACTGGAATGTTTCATTAAGCCTTTCCTTCTAGTTGTGCTTTGTGCTTGCACTTCCCAGAATCCTTTCTGTACCTGGTACTCTCTCCTCCAGATCCTCCTTACTCCAGAGAATCTTCCTAGGGGAGAAAGCCCCACCCTCTCTTTCTGTAAGTGTTGTCACAGAGCAGAGAGGACCTTTGCTAGGCTTGCCCTTTTTAAGCAGCAGTGCCAGCCCCTCTGTCAGGGACGTCCCCAAGTGCAGGTAGTACCGAAGCAGTGTGGCAGATCACAGTCCTGCCACTCAGTCCACGTCGTGCAAGCGGCCACGCTCCCTGCTGCAGGCACTGAACAAGCCCTGCCAAGGGAGAGCAGCAGCAGCACTGAGCCCAGCGGCTTCGGTTCTGCCAACTATCCTGTGCAAGCCGGCAGGCTCTCCCACGGCACCTTGCATCCCTGTCAGCTCGCTTGTCGTGCCCAGCGCTGGGTGTTAGCGGCTATAGGGGCTGTCTGACAGCAGGGAGCGCAACACGGGGTGCTCAGACAGAGCCTGTGCTGGGTTCTGTGCGGCGGGGGCCTGTGTTGAGGCTGCGGTCGGTGTAGAAAGCCAGGGCATCCCAATTTCCTGCGCTGCTGCTGCTGCAGACAGCAGAGCCATCGTTCTGTCATTTTTCCCATCAACTGTCTGTCACATCTGCCAATCTAATGATGACCAGCTTAGGTTGACCCCGATTCTGAGGCTTATTAACACCCTTTTGCTGTCAGACTCGGTGACAGATGGCACATCAGCCCTTGTTTTATTTCGTGTAGTGTTCATGTCAGCCGCCCATTACCTCGCCCCAGTTCACAGTTTCCCGCTTCCAGCTCACCTTGGCAGAACAGACTTGTCTCTGCAACATCTCTGGCGAGCTGGGGGAGGACAGGATGGGGGGTTCCTTCGCGGCAGCAGCTCTGGGGGCTTTCGCGAGATGGCTGAGGCAGTCCCACATGCACTGCCCCGAAAGGGATGGTGCAGTCACACCATGAAACAGTTCAGTCACCCTGACTGAAAACTGCACTTGGTTTTCTGCCTGCTCCATGCCCTGAACTGGCTGACGGTGTGGTGCAAGAGGAGCAGTGGGGAGCGAATCTCCCCAGATAGCTCCAGGGAGACTAGCTCTGGAGCAGCCTTCCAGTATCTGAAGGGAGCTACAGGAGAGCAGGAGAGGGACTCTTTGTCAGAAGTGTAGGGACAGGACAAGGGGTAATGGTTTTAAACTGGAAGAGGGGAGATTAAGATTGGATATTAGGAAGAAATTCTTTCCTGTGAGGGTGGTGAGGCACTGGAACAGGTTGCCCAGAGAAGTTGTGGATGCTCCATCCCTGGAGGTGTTTAAGACCAGGCTGGATGGGGCTTGGAGCAACCTGGTCTAGCGGAAGGTGTCCCTGCGCATAGCAAGGGGGTTGGAACTCGATGATCTCTGAGGGCCCTTCCAACTCTAAATATTCTATGATTCTATGCCTGCCAGTCTGCAAGGACAGTGTGGTGGGATGGGGAGCTCAGGCTAGTCTGTCCGCAGAGACTCCTCTCCCCATACCTGCTGGGTTTGGTGACATGTCTTGGCTCTGGAGTTCAGCCTCCTGTAAGCTGCTGCCTGCCCAGCTGCCTTGTTCCATCTAAACATGAGGAGAAACTTCTTTACTTTGAGGGTGACGGAGCACTGGAACGGGCTGTCCAGAGAGGTGGTGGAGTCTCCGTCTCTGGAGACATTCAAAACCTGCCTGGATGCAATCCTGTTCAATCTGCTTTAGGTGGACCTGCTTTGGCAGGAAGGTTGGACTAGCTGATCTCCAGAGGTCTCTTCCAAGCCCATATCATTCTGTGATTCTGTGCTGGGGGCTGGAGTGGGGCGAGGGCCTTGCAGGGCAGACAGGCAGGAGAGGCATCGGGGCTCCTCCTTCTTGCAGCTTGTTCCTCCTCCTGGAAGGGCATGGCCCTACCTGGAGGGGAGGGGGGGGTGGACTCGCTGCCCCTGTTCCTGTGCTGTTCCCCCTGAGATCCCAGGCCAAGGGCAGGGTCATGCGTGTTGTCCCCCTTCCCTGTCTCACACTGTTCGTCTCCTCTGCCGGTTGCAGGGTGCCAAGAAGCTCTGTCCCCAGTGTAACACCATCACGTCTCCCGGAGACCTTCGGCGCATCTACTTATGAAGGACCCAGCGGGAGGGCGGGACCCAGCTACTCGGCTCAGCTCATCACACCAAGGGGGAGAAGAACGACAGCAACACAAAAAAAACAGACGTTTTAAAATTTAAAGGAAAAAAAAAATAAACCCAAACCAGAGACTCCAGACATGGACTCGAGGATACAGGAGCATTGAGGAGCCTCAGCTCCCAGGTCCCGCATGTTGAGACCTCCTTCAGCATCTGCAGCGGGCAAAACCAAACCCTTTGTTGTGAAGCCCCCTTTTTTAAAACCAGTATTCCCCATCCACCCATTCCCTGGAGCTGGCTTTGCATCGCGGATGGCTCGTGAGCCCTCCTTTGGACTGTGTTGTTGACCACTCTGCCCCCAGGAGACTGGGGAAGGGACCCTTGACAGAAAGATGTTAAATAACCTGTAACTTGTGTTCTTTGTTCAGTTTTTGTTTTGGTTTGGTTTGTTTTTATTTGTTTTGGTTTGGTTTTTGGTTTGGTTCTGTTTTGGTTTTTTGTGGTGTTCTAGTGATAAAGAAAAAGGTTTAAAGAAAAAAAAAAAACACACCCAGGCAGAAATGAAGCACATGTAATATAGATTATATATGTTTACAATGTTGTGTATAAATGGGATAGACTCAAACATTACATACTAATAAGTTTCCCTTTCTTTTTTTTTGGGTTGTATTTTTTTTAAAGAAAAAAAAATGAGCAGAGAACATTAAACCCATATTTTTCTTGGTTCAGCAAAGTTTTGGCATTAAAGTCATTAGTTTAAAAAAAGTATATATATACATATATATAATATAAATGGTTTAATGTTCTGTGGTGTATATTTCCTCATTCAGATATGAAGTTAACAGCTTTTAGTAATGGCTGTAGCATTGCCCATAACTTACAGAACTTATGGGGAGTAGAGGAGGTGGATTTTTGTCATTAGTTGTAGCTAATGGGGCTATTTATAATAGAATCGTTATCCCCAGAAAGACACGGCTTTTAACTCCTCGCCGGGGGACCGGGCAGGGCGGGGGGATCTGGCTCAGCCCCCTTTGCCTCTCCTAAGGGCTGGGGCAAACGGTGTGGAGCTGGAGGATGGCAGCCTGGCCAGAGCCCTGTCCTCTCCCCGGGCCACAAGCCCCTGCTGGAGGATCCTGCTGTCCCCCTCCTGCCTCCTCCAAGGCCGTAGCCCCCTCCCCTCTGTGCTTTGCTGTGGGCAGCGTTTGCTGCCTGGGATGCCTGAGCTGCTCCCGGTGCCTGCTGCTGAGGCAGGACGGCAGGGAAGCGGCGGGCACCAGGAGGGATGGCAGGGGACAGGATGGCTCTTACCGGTGGCTTCTCCTGGAGAGGCTCAGCCGCTTCTCCGGCGCTGCCCAGTGGAGATGCACAGGCTCTGACAGAGCCAGCCTTGCCCCACGCCGGCTTCCCCCGGCTCCCGCTCTCCTGCCTGCGTTTTACAAGAGGTTCTGGCATCAGGGTGGGAGCCAGCCCTGCCTTATCCCCAGGGCCACCCCCGGGGCTCACCAGTGGAGATGCTTCCAGCCACAGCCAGAGGCTCCCCGCAGCCCTGGCTTCTTCCCTGCAGTCCCTCATGCTTGTCCCTGTCTCCCGTGTCCTCAGCCTTGACCAAAGCTGCCATCTGGCCTGTTTTTTTTGTTGTTTTTTCTTTTATTTTCAGGATGTAAGAAACAAATACTAATCCATTTCCACACGCCCCATGTGCTGACTTCTCCCAGCCCCGCGCCACGCGGCCCATCCCCACCTCCCTGGGCAGTCACAGGGTGCCAGCTCCCTGAAGCCAGAAGATGGGGAGATGAGGTTCCTCCTCTCCCTCTGCTCCCACAGGGTCTTTCCAAGCAGATCCCACCTGGCAGCACAACGTGGCCAATGCATTTTAAGACAGTTTGGAAACAGCAGTGGATGAGGGGTGCGGAGCTGGGACCCCCAGCACCGCTGGGCTGCCAGGGCTGTTCCAGAGAGGGAAGGGCTGGGGAGGCAGAATGCCCTGGGGGTGATGGTCCCATCGCCACTTCCCTGCCCTCAGCTTGATGCTGTTTAGCAGAAAGGAGCTGCTGTCCTTGGTGTTTCCCGAGTGATTTCAGAAGGATCTGAACTGCACCCCCACAAAAACAAAAGAGAACAAACCAAATTGAAGGAGCTGTATTTTATAAGCATCTTGGCAAAAGGCAGCAATTCCTAATTGAGAGTTTCCCGCATCTCCAATCTCGTAGCAGTGTGGTGGCCTTTGAGACCCTTCCCTGCTCAGGGTCGCATCCCTGCAGAGCTGCTGGGGTCCAGGGGAGGCCGAGGTGCCCCAGGATGGTCCTGCCCCCCCGGGGAGGCCGTGGGCAGGGGAAGGGACCGCATCAGTGGGCATCACTGCTGAGGACTCCCTGGCCAGCAGCATTGGAGCAGGGGAAGGGCAGGAAAGCGCAACTCAGGTGGGGGTTTGTAAAGGAGGGGAAGAATTTAGGGGAGACACAGTTGAGCTGCAAGTGTCACCCATCCAGGTCTGCACTGCCTGGGTGCCGGCACCGGGGTCTCAGAAATGGATTTGGGGAGGGTGCAGTGGGAAGGGTTGAGAGGCAGCCGGGAAGGGAGAGAGGGCAGGACATCCCAGCCCATCCCAGCCCTTCCTCGGAAACAGGCCCTGGGTGGGAGCCAGGTTTTCTGGTGGGGGTTGTGGATCAGCCGTGTGCTCTGTGTACGTACGTGTAAAACCATATGTGACTAGTCATTGGTTCTTTGCTTTGGGGGTTACTTTTTGGTTTGGTTTTTTGTTTTGTTTTGTTTTAAATTGTAAAACCATCCCCTGTTTTCAAAGCGG